>JAECUM010002640.1:0-115946 GCA_016617855.1 Megalonaias nervosa
AAAAAAAAACCCATATACATTCTAAACCTCTCTCAGTTTGAATTTCAAGCGCTTACATTATAAGAACAAAGGGTCCTGGAGAACCAAAACTTATTATCCCCGCTTGCCTAAGCAACGTGTCGGGACTTGTTGAGCAACATTCTTTTTATGACACTTTCATAACTGAGCTGGTAATTATATGGGTAATTAACTGAATCCTATGACACTAGTGGTATACCTGATGAATGCACTTTCCGATAATTTGCACCCCAACCCCGAAAGAAAACTACAATGCGTTGCTACCCACGCCAGGAGAATTTGCATTGTGCAACAGTCTTTCCGTGTCATCTCAAAGAGGTCATACAAAGTATTCAGCATTGAATTTGTACTTCACAGTAAAAAAAATCAACAGTTTATATATATTTTGTACAGATATTAATTTGTAGACCAAAATGCAATGACATGATGCATTACCCAAGTTTTCGTGCTGAAGGTTTACCCTACTTCTGATAAGTTCTTCTGTCAGAGTAAGCGCCATGTTTCGAATATACAGTGTACATTGGTCACCACAACGGGAAAAAGGTAGAGGATTCCGTATATGATAATGCTAGGTTATGCTTAACTTACGTAGGAGAATGTTAACAATCCTCAAGAATTCAGGTACCAACCGACGCCTTCGGTATCAGCTGTTCCTAATAAAGAATTGAACTACATTGGAAATGTACAAAAGTAAGAGCACACAATAAATATTTAACATGCAAACAAACACATTCGTAATATCACATCTTCTCACTTATCTTAACTGATACTGTGAAAATAGTTTATCCATGTCTAGCCACTTTGAAAAACTCAACAAGTATCCAGGAATTAAACAAAAGTTAAAGGCTTTATATTGGACCATTTTATAGAAATTAAAAAACAATGGACAGATGCTTTATGTTGGACCATTTTATAGAAATTTAAAAAAAATGGACAGATGCTTTATGTTGGACCATTTTATAGAAATTATAAAAATGGATGTAGGCTTTATGTTGGACCATTTTATAGAAATTATAAAAATGGACATAGGCTTTATGTTGGACCATTTTCTAGAAATTATAAAAATGGACATAGGCTTTGTGTTGGACAATTTGATCCTAAAAGCGTATAATACAGTTGTTCCTTCATGTTTTATCTATTTCTGTTATGTACAGCGAGAATTCCATAACTCTTCTTATCTGCACAAAAAGTGCAGCCAGGTGATTTTAAATGTCAAAAATATTCTAACATTTTCATCATCTTTCTTTCAACACTTTTTGATGGATACCCAACAAGTTTTATTTAACATTTGTAGTATGATATTAAACAAGCACATAATTTTTATATTTTTAAGAAATTATACCTATGAAGATATTTTAATCTGGATTCTTTTTACTGCATAACATTTGTATGTGAGACCATGATACATCATGTTATGATAGTACGTTCACTTCGTGTAATTTGTATTAACTCATATTTAATTTATATTTTGTGTTCAATAGATGTTAACTACATTTAGTCTTGTCTAATTACATGTTTATTTGTTTTAATTGAAGGGCTATAATGTAAACTATGTCACCATGTTTAATGATGGATATTATTATTATTATTATTATTATTATTATTATTATTAAAAAACATTAAAATAATCCTGTCACTGATAAAACTGTTTCTGTTCTACTAACTGGTCAGTATTTCTAACTTCAGTAGTTATTGCTGTTAGAAAGAATCCCATTCTATAATATTAACAAATTCCATGAAATTGATGATTTTATAAAACTTAAATTTAAATATGAAAAACAAAATTGCCTTGCTATTTATTTTTCATACAACATAGTCAGTCTGACAAGAGTATTTTCAATTCTGTGTACACTTTTGTTCATTTTGCGTTCTGGTTTTTCGGGGGTGGGGGTGGTTCTTGGTTCGCTTGGTGTTCCTTACAAGGCCGTGAGACAAACATAGCAATATACCCTAAGTACAACTATCAAAACAAAAGACTAGGAAGGGTTACTGATGCTCGAACTTTCAGGAAATTCAGTAAAGAAAAGCACAATTTGCAGAACCTGATAATTATTGGAAGAAGTTTTTGGTAAGTGTTTGAGAAATGTTATAGTCGATACTTAAGATTTAAACCATCGGATTAAACCTTCAGAGGTTTTGACCATTATATCCATTTCAAAGCGGTGTGATACCAATTTTTATCCACGATGAAAATTTTATCTCTCAAATTACATGTGGTGTTACTGCATAGCACAGGGGTTCGTATCGTTGCTTACTATTTACCTGTCATACATGTACCATACAATAACAAGTTATTATATAGTACGTTATTATATAGTACATGTATGACAGGTAAATTGTAAGCAACGATACGAGCCCCTGTGCTCCACAGAGCGCAATACTGAAAAATATCTCCTTGCAGAGCAGATTTATGATAATATTATTATGTACCAGTGAGGTCATACTAATTCAAGCTTGCTGCCAGCAGACATTCTACTGAGTATCTATAATCTGACTATACCTCTCCGCTTGTTTGTAAACCCCCCCCCCCGCATTTCAGTAACAGTAATCTTTAATGTGATAATTAAAAAGTGCACAGAACTTAGTCAATTCATTCACTGATTTATAATTTCTAACCTGAATGTGACCAGAGTGGCCCTAACACTGGCATCCTCAGCGCCTTTCATGCTTAATGGACTTTCCATACTACTAGAGTGAACCAATGACCTTTTTAATTTGAAAGAAAACTCGGTCACAATTTGAATACATGTAATGCTATTACAAAGAAGCATATAAAAGTTTATTTTATGAAAATATGTCTGAAATTGTATTTTTTATTAAAAAAATTTCTAACAATGTTGACTTAATACTGTTTAACAATTAAGTTTTTTTGTGTCAATTATATTATTATTATTATTATTATTATTATTATTATTATTACTGAATCTTTTATAATGGTCTTTTTCCATGATGGGCCTTTTTAACCCGGGCCTTTTTCATATCGGTCCTTTCTGACCCAACAGCCTAAACTCAGCAGAAAAGTGAGTAATTATGAACAGACCCTACTGAAAAGATTTCGACTGTTTAACCTTTCCTTCAAAATAATAATCAACCAATCAGATGTCTTTCAGGAGCATTCGATGCAGAAACTTATAAAGTCAGTGTTCAAAACAAAAAATTTCTTAGGCGGTCGCTATCTTTAAAATATGAACATCAGTTTGCACATAAATGACCCCACAATTGAAATCAAGGAAGTTCACACACTTTACGGCCATTACACTTCAGATCCTTGAAGGTTTATATTGTTTATTGATTGCGCTTCAGAACTATGATAATATTAAATCAGTGCAGAAACTACTACCAAGGAATTAAAGTTTCTGAAATTTTCAGAACAATCGTAATCCTAAATTTCAGCATGTTTTTGGAACTTAGAGTGACTGAACTATGAATTTAATGTATCAAGAGTTTATATTGGATGTAAATTTTAAACAACCAAAGAAAATAAATGTAAGAAATGATGTAATGGAACACTCTTGAAAGGCCAGTCAGCGTGGACATGAAAGAGAGGCTGGGTTTTTTTTAGGGCGGAAAGCATTGCGTCCCTTGTTGGTCCATGCTAATACTAACACAGTGCCATGTTGCGTACGCTATGGGCAAGTTGATTTCCTCAGACAACATTGTGATGTAGTCCATCTTATTCTGTAACTGCCAGATAATTCCATAAATTAGCATAATGTTGAGAGTTTAGAGTTATATCCTTTGCACACATGTACATAGAAATTACACCATTTGTTAAATCCACATGAAATGCAAATTTGTAATTGTCATTCTTTTCCTTTGCTTGATTCGACGTTTTAAATATCAGAAGCAGATGACTATGGAGGGGGATTACTGCCATAATTCAGTGCATGTATTTTCTAACCTTCCTTGATGCATTATTGTAAATGACTGTTTTAAAGTGCTACTTTCATAATTCTATCCCTGTATATTGTAACCTTCATTGATGCAAATTGTACATGGGAGTTTGCAAGTGCTGCTTTTCTTCTGTGTTATTATCAGTGGCTGCTTGCAAGTGCTACATTCATAATTCTAGTCATAAATTTTCTATTCTTCATTGTGTTACAAATATGTAATTAAATTGCTTGTGTGTTAGTTTTAAAATTCTTTTTTATTTTAATTTTGTTTCATTACATTTTATTGTAATGATAATTTTCATTGGATTTAAGTCTCTTTTTGGAAAATTGGCTTGACCCGATTAGATTATAAGATTTCTTCAGCATTATTTTTAGTTCATAGATTTTGTAAACATCAAGTGAATACGATTGGTTATTGCCAAGGTCATTTTGGCCCGCATGTTAGCTTAACTGTAAACAGTCTTTCTTCTTTATATATTTTCAGTGTGAGAATTTCGTTCTTAGATAGGGCTATTCTTGCATACATGATAAATGGCATTTTTTTTATTATGCTGTTCAAGTGTAAAGAGACCACGTGACCCATCACGCGGGAATGAAATGATGTTTTAGTTGGGTTAAATATTCATTCCGAGAGCTTTCCAGCCAGTCATATTCTTAACACCTTGAAGGCACAATGTGTTTTATATTGTTGATGCCGGCTTGTTCTGAAGTTTTTTTTATTTTTTTGTAATTTAATAATTTATTTTCTGGAAAACTAAACAAGTGTACTTTTTTATAAAAAGTTCTGGGACAAAGAAATTCAGTGGAAATTTATTTTGGAGTTCTATACGGAAACATAAACTGTGATTCAATCGAGGATCTGTTACCATTAGTACAGACATCATCTGATGTCATCGCCTCCATATTGGAATTTCATCGAGATTCGAACCGGGATTCTTTTAGAACTGTTTAGTGATAGGACTTGTATTTTTCAATCTTAGGATTAAATTTTAGATTATATTCTCAAACCGTAAGTTCTATTTCCAATTTTTACATTGTTTTCTAGGGAAATAAATTATTTTTATTAAATTTACAAAGCTTGTTGGCTTCATTCTTTTCTCTTGTTACTTTTGTACGAGCCTACACGTAACAAGAGAAAATTGGGTTGCTCATCCTTGGGATATTTGAAATTTGGTTAAAATATTTCAGAAAATTGGTTTTTGAAATTTAAATTCCCCTAGTTTTTAAATCCCAAGTACTATTTTACATTTTGTTTGAAATCTTTACTGAAAACAAACAGGCTTTCATTCACAATGTCATTAAAAGTGGAGAATTTTCTTTCTAGTCCTACTCAGGAGCAGTTGGATAGTTTGAAAAAAGATGAGTTGCTTGAACTTGCAAGAAAATACTATCTTTCTGAAGCAAAATCTTCCTTAACGAAACAAGAAGTTAAAAATATTTTGATTCAGTATTTGGTAGAGAAGAATGTTTTTGATAAATGTGTTTTGGCTTCAGTCATTAAGTCGGTATCAGACTCTGACATAAAATTAAAGGAATTAAAAATGAAATACAAGATGGAATTGGAGTTAAGGAAGCTCGAGCTTCAGAAGGAGGAAAGAGAGAAGCAATTGCAATTGTAATTTGAAGAAAAGGAGAGAGAGACAGGAAAGAGAGAATGATAAACAAATGAAATTACAATTTGAGAAAGAGGAGAGAGAGAGAGACAGGAGAGGGAGAAAGATAAGCAGCTACAATTTGAAAAAAGAGAAGGATGAAAGGGAATTTCAAATTAAAATGAAAGAATTTGAGCTGGCAAGTGAAAAGCATGATCTCACTTCACATACAAATTCAAGTTTTGACATTACAAGAAATATCAGGTTAGTGCCCCTTTTTAGAGAAAAAGAAGTAGACAAGTATTTTATTTATTTTGAAAAAGTTGCTGAAAATTTGAAATGGCCAAGGGAGCATTGGACTCAATTATTGCAATGTGTACTTTTTGGTAAGGCCCGAGATATCTATGCATCCCTGTAAGTACAGCAAAGTGCTGACTATGATTTGGTTAAGGAGTGCATCTTAAGGGGTTATGCGTTAGTCCCTGAGGCTTATCAACAAAAATTCAGGAACTGTAAAAATAGAAGCTGGACGAAGTTATGTTGAATTTGCAAGAGAAAAAGAGCAGTTATTTAAGAGATGGTGCTTAGCCAAGAAAGTTGAACATGGTTATGAAAGTCTCGAACAACTTGTGTTACTTGAAGAGTTCAAAAACTGTGTTTCTAATGATATTAAGAATCATCTTGAAGAGCATAAGATTGAAACCTTGGAAAATGCTGCTCTTGCTGCCGATGAGTATTCCTTAACTCATAAATTTCCTGTTGTAGGCAAATCTTTCACTCAGCAGTCTACTGGTAGAAAGGTATTTCAGTCCAATATGACTCCTCCAAAAACTCAATCTGGCACAACTTTTAAAAATCAAGCTTCTGATAAACTTGATTCAAAATCCTTGTCTATTCCTATGTGTACCTATTGCAGGAAAAAAAGGACACGTCATTTCTGGTTGCTTCAGATTGAAATATAGGCATCAGAATCAAGATAGACCTATCCCAGATGCTCTTATTTCTAAGAGGTCAAGGTCATGGTCATGTATGGAAAACAATACATTTGTTGGGTCTCAAAAACCCCCGTCTGATCTTATTATGGAGAATTATGAACCATTCATGTCGAAGGGTTCTATATCACTCTTGGGTGATTTGGCCAATCCTATCCCTATTAAAATTTTAAGGGATACAGGAGCCTCTCAGAGTCTTTTAGTGTCAGGTATTTTGCCTTCTTCTAAGAAGTCCTGTTCTAATGAGAGTGTTCTCATTCAGGGAGTAGAGTGCAGCTTTGTTAATGTTCCTCTCCATTCTGTAAATTTGTCATCAGACTTAGTTTCAGGACCTGTGACAGTCGGAATAGTGTATAATTTACCCGTTGAGGGCATTCATTTGTTGCTAGGCAACGATCTAGCTGGAGACAAGGTTGTGGTTAATCCACTTGTGACTGACAAGCCTTCTTTGGATCAGAAAGTTGATCCTATTGAAAAAGAATACCCTGATTTATACCCAGCTTGTGCAGTTACCAGAGCTATGTCAAAGAAAGCTCTTGAGAATGATTTTGATAAGGAAAATATTCCTTTAGCTGACACATGTGGTGGTCAGGCTTTTGATGAGATCACTTTCACTTCTAATTTGGATCAATCAAAAGGTATTGATCACAGTGATCCTCTTTTAAAAACTCATTCTCTTTTATCTAATCAGGGTGATAAATGACAAACACTTGTCGTCGAACAGGAAAAAGATCCTGAGATCTCCTGTTTGTTTCAGAGGGCCATTAGTGAAACTGAAGCTACTGAAGTACCTGTCTGTTACTTTCCTTAAAAATGGAATTCTTATGAGAAAATGGAGACCTCCCGAGGTATCTGCTAGTGATGAATGGTCAGTGAACTATCAGATTGTGGTTCCAAAATCTTACAGACAGGAAATACTTAGTTTGGCCCATGAAACTCCTCTGGCTGGTCATTTAGGGATAAATAAAACTTATCACAAGATCTTGACTCACTTTTATTGGCCAAAAATTAAAAGTGATGTTTGTAAATTTTGTAGATCTTGTCATACTTGTCAAATAGTAGGAAAACCGAATCAAAAGATACCTAAGGCTCATCTACAGCTTACTCCTGCATTTGATGAACCATTTAGTAGAATTATTGTAGATTGTGTTGGTCCCTTACCAAAGACCAAGTCAGGCAACCAATATTTGTTGACCATTATGTGTGCATCAACAAGATTCCCAGAGGCCATTCCTTTGAGAAATACTATAGTAAAAGCTTTGATAAAGTTTTTTTTACTCATTTTGGCCTTCCAAAATCAGTCTAATCAGGTCAAAGGTCAACTTTCCTGTCTGGACTTTTCCAGCTTGTTATGCTTGAATTTGGCGCTCAGCAATTCAAGTCAAAAGTGAAACTATGGTTTCACAAAACTTTAATTGAGAGAAATTTTGAGTCCTGTAATAGAGTTCATTCTCTCTTGCTCATTCTTCAGAATTTTCTTCAATTTAGATTTTATGGCCCATATAAAGAAAAGAAGAAAATGAATGAGTTAAATTATAATATTAGTACTCTGATCTAAATAAATTAATGGAGTACTAGTATATTGAAAAAGATAGCCAAGTAAATTATGCAATTAATTTAGTTGTAGCTGTTCCACCAACTGAAGATTTAAGTGAAGAAATTCAATTGGACACTGTTGATCTTGGAGCAACAAATCTTCAGAATTCAGAAATTATGAAAAATCTGAACCAGAAACTTTTACATTTATACCAACGAGAAAGAAATGAAGTTAAATAGTTATTATTCAGATATGAGCACTTGTTTCCAGATATTCCTACAAGGATAAACAAAATTTTTCATGACGTAGATTCAAAGCCCATGAAACAACACCCATACAGGATGTACCCTCTCAAACAGGAATACTTGAAAATGGAGATTTAGTATTTGCTGGAGAATGATTTTATAGAGCCCAGTAAAAGTGATTGGAATTCACCATGTATACTTGTTCCGAAACCGGATAAAACTTTCTGAATGTGTACTGATTATAGGAAGGTGAACAGTGTGACAAAAACAGATTCATTTCCATTACCAAGAATTGATGACTGTATCGACAAAATTGGAAATGCCAAGTACGTCACCAGATTTGACCTTCTGAAAGGATTTTGGCAAATTCCACTAACGGAAAGGGCAAAAGAAATTTCGGCATTTGTGACTCCAGATGGACTCTACCAATATAAAGTAATGCCATTTGGGATGAAGGGTTCTCCAAGTACTTTTCAACACCTTATGAATATCATTACCTCTGGTCTAGACAATTGTGATGCTTATATTGATGATGTCATCATTTACAACAACACTGGAAAGAACATCTAGCCACGATTCGGAAATTCTTTGACAGACTCACTGATGCAAATTTGACTATTAATTTATCTAAAAGTGAGTTTTGCCATGATTGTGTTACTTTTCTAGGACATGTTGTGGGACATAGTCAAGTTAAACCTATAGATGCTAAGGTCAAGGCTATTTCTGAATTTCCTGTGCTTGTCAGTAAAAAGCAGCTGATGCGATTTTTGGGTATGGCTGGATACTATCGCAAATTTTGTTCTAACTTCTGTAATATTGCTGAACCTCTGACAAACTAGTTGAGCAAGAAAAACAAGTTTCTTTGGACTTAAAAATGTCCAGAGGCTTTTGATAGGTTAAAGGCCATACTTAAAAATGCACCAGTTCTAACAGCTCCAGATTTCAGTCAACCATTCAAACTATCTGTGGATACAAGTGATGTTGGGGTTGGAGCAGTATTGATTCAAGATGATAGAAATGGTGTAGAACATCCAGTGTGCTATTTCTCTAAGAAATTAAATAAGCACCAAAGAAATTACTCAACAGTCGAGAAGGAATGTTTGGCTTTAATGCTGGCATTACAGCATTTTGAAGTTTACATCAGCTCAGTTCCTTCTCCAGTTGTTGTGTTTAGTGATCACAACCCCCTTACTTTCATCAACAGGATGAAAGATAAAAATCAAAGACTATTAAAGTGGAGTTAATTTTTGCAAGAATACAATCTTGACATCAGGCACATCAAAGGAAAAGACAATTTGATTGCAGATGCACTTTCCTGTGTATAGTAATATTATTTTCATATACACCTTTGTATAATTCATAAGAGTTCTTCTTATGTAATTTTTTTTAACTCATGTATAGTTTACATCTGGTAAAAAAGAAAGCTTTATTACATAAATCTTTCTTTTTTTTTATGGGGGAAAGTGTTATGACCATGTAGTTTAATTACTTGTGTGGTAAAATTTTAATTCTTCTTATTTCATTTTTGTATCATTGTATATTATTATGATGATGATTATGTTCACGGGATCTGATATTTTTGAAAGAAACATCATGTTTATTTAGAACTTAAATATGACTCTCGGCTTGCGTAAGCATTATTTTAGATTGCCAACTGGATAAACAACCGGCGTAAACGATTGGTTGTGGCCAAGGTCATTTCTAAGCATATGTGCTTACATCGTGTACTGCGATTGTTAGATGATGAAATAACCACGCGTTCTTCGTGCGCATGCATGAAATGACGTATTAGTTCGGTTTTTAAACACTTAGGTCCCTGTGAAATAGTAAAAGTCGTTCTTATACCTTGAGAAGAAGGTATTATTTTTCTTGTGCTGGAAAGAGTTTATTTTTCTTTACATCTGTAGAGCTTGAGATGTGTCTTGTTATAGATGACAGCTATAGGAGTTCATCTCCTTTTTAAATAATAATTTATTTTTCCCTGGACAACTACACAAGTGGTTTAGGACAAAGACATTCAGTGAAATTCATTCTAAATTGGAATAGTACAGTACAAATTGTGGTTCAACGTGAAATTCTGGGCATTTGTGTAAAGACTTCGTCTGACATCATCGTCCTCCATCTTGGAACATCATCAAGATTCGAACCTGGATTCAGTTAAAATTATTTAGTGATAGGACTTGTATTTTTTTCAGTACTATGATAAATGTTTGGATTTTCTTCACAAACCGTAAGTCCTATTTCATATTTTCACCTTTTCACTGTGTTTTCTAGGGAAATAAATTATTTTTGTTAAAACTTACAAAGCTTGTTGTCTTAACTCTTTCCTTTTGTTACTTTTGAACGAGCCGATGCGTAACACTTCTGTGATGCTAACTTGCAGCGTGCTTGAGGCTACATTATAATCACGATTTTAGAAGGTGCAATCTGTGTAACTTGTGATATAGCAAGTTTATAAATAGAATATTAAAACTGGTAATAACTGATATAGCATTTGCAATTTGACAAACTACAGAATCAATTCAGTAGTTGGCAAAGTGGAAGATACAATGACGCAGAAGGAAAGTAGATCTAAGCACTTGCAAGCAGCCATTTACAGTTTGCATCAATGAAGATTAGAAAATTCATGACTAGAATTATGAATGTAGCATTTGCAAGCAGTCTTTGACAATAATGTAGAAGGAAAGTAGCACTTGCAAACTGCCACGTACAATTTGCATCAATGAAGAATACAGGGATAGAATTATGAAAGTAGCACTTGCAAGCAGCCATTTACAATAATGCATCAAGGAAGATTACAAAATACACGCTTATAATTATGGCTGTAATCCCCCTCCATAGATGACATAGCATTTTCCTTCTATATACATACATGTGTAGTTGTGCATACACCCCCTTCGCTAAAAATGGACTTGTCACGGAACTGGATATGACTGGCGATCAGGTCGTCTTTTACACTGAAAACTTCCGTTTGGAATAAAACGCACAGATGATAACGGTGTTAGGGTCCCACATGGGCATAATCAGGTTTGAAATTATTAATTAATAAATGAACAGATTAAGTTTTGCGCATCTTTAATCTCAATTGTGCTTTTTGTCTTTTCAATCGGTGGGGGGGGGTAGATTCAGACTCTAGTCCTACAATGTAAGGCCTCGACCTCGATATTTATGTTTTGTGCGTCGAGGCCTCAACAACTATTGAAGAAAGTGTTTAGATAGCTTCATTTCATTTTAGATTCTATTCATCCTTTTAACCGATTTTGATATTCCCGGTTTCCAACGTATTCCAGCCAACTGAAAATGTGTCCATTTGCTTCTGTGGGAATTTGAATTTATTAGGAAAAAGACATCAGAGTAAGTAAAGTCTGACTAATACATTATGACTTTAATTTGTAGAAATGCGCCGATATCGGCTGCCAAGTGTGTAAGATATTCCTGAAAATTGGACTTACTGTTCCAGTGTTCATCAACATTGGAACATGCTACAGAGCGCCGTTATTTGGGCAGTAAGATCTCAACGTCGAAAACATAAATATAATGGTCAAAGTCTTACACTGTAGATCTAGACACCTCCCCTTATATTTGTGTATTTTTAGGTCACCGTCTTAATGCATAAATAATGGCATTGTATAACACATTCCGAGGTCGACTAACATCAGAATGAGAAGTCAGATTTTCAGGAATATCTCACACACTTGGCAGCCCATATCGACACTTTTCTACAAACTGAAGTCATGTTGCTTTGGTTGGACTTGAATGTCTTTTTATTCTAATACATTCAGATTCTGACAGGAGCATAAAAATGTGTTTTCAGGTTCCATTGACCTACAGTTCATTTGGCTGGAATGCAATGGAAGCAAGGAATGCCAAAATTGGATTAATTTAAAGTATGTTTCTTTTACAAAATGAATAAAAAATATACTACAGTAAAACCTGTTATGAGAGACCGCCCCTTTGGCCAACAAAAAATGGTCTCTGAAGACAGGTGGTCTCATAACAGGTTTGTACAAAAGACCAGTTTCCAAGGTCCAGTTTCAGAACAGTTTAAAGAAAAATGACCACAATCACTGCATATATTCTATTCTTTATTAATAGTTCTTGCTAAAATATTGTTGTTGTTGTTGTTGTTGTTGTTGTTGTTGTGGGGCTTAACACCATTTTTCAGCACACGATAGGCTATACATGGCGGCCAGTATTAATGGTGGAGGAAGAAACCGGGAAATCCCCGGAAAGAACCACCGACCCACGAGAAGCTACTGGCAAGCTTTCTCACATAACCACATTCGCCGAATCCTAGACTTGAACCCACGCAGACAGAGGTGAGATGGCAGTGATCCGTAACGGAGAGCGCTTTAGACCACTCGGCCACTCAGGGGCCCCCTAAAATATTGTATGCATTCATCTGAAAACAAAATTATACAGCAGTAAAGATATACTTCTATCATTAAAGATGAAATCACATTTACATTGAAGATCACATGTATTGGCATATGAAATCGTTTCTGATTTACTCCTTTTCATTTATAAGACCCTAAATTTGTTTTACCGATGTTTAAACCGTTATTTTGCAAGTGGTCTGCGCTTTTTCACTTTTTTCATTTACAATAATTATTTTCTCCAGCGTTAAAATGTATCTCTTTGGTTGGAGGTTCACACATTGTTATTAAAGTTCTAGGTGTTATCATTATTAGTGCTCAGTTGTAATATCAACTGTACAGACGATTTTGACTAGGCTTTGGGAAAATATGAAAAATCTATATAATTGCATTGCATATCTAACAATTAATGAAATAAAAAGAAACAATTATCTCATCCAGAAACAGAATCATTTACAAAGAGACACAAGTCAGAGGCTTAATTGAAAGAAGACATACAGGGATTAAGTCTATAAACAAAGTTTGTTACCCGGTTGCACCAACTTGAATAGACGACTGCTTTGTGATTGGGATGTAATCACTGTAACATCGGGGCAAAAACAGCAAATATCACAAGTCTTTAACACCATCAGTGAAATCCATAAACAATTCTCTCTAGCTGGATTAATTGACAAAAACCTTATTCACCCCCAGGCAATATGGATTAAGTCTAAAGACAAACAATAAACACAATCACTATGTCAATTTTGGCACTACAATGACAATTCATTGCATGTACATTAGCCTGGTTTATGGACTAGCATCTGTCACTGGTGGCCACAATCCCTTTTTTTTTTGTTTAATTGTATTCTTTTTATAATTGTTTTTGATCAGAACAATCATTACTAATCAAGCGGTCGTTGTTACATATGATTACATATAAGGTCAGTGATACCTATGTTCTTGCGATACAGTCATTCATAGGAATACTGGATATCTATGTTCTAACGATACAGTTTTTCATTGTGATACTGGGTCCTGCTCATACATATGGGCTCTATCTATGATAAGGCCGGGAACCAGGCTAAGTGCGGTATAATCTACATGTACTTTAGTCTGGTTTACAATAGAAACTATAAAACATTATATGCATACCTACAAAATTCTGGATATCGGGAGCCAGCCTATTTTTTTAAATATTTTTTTGGAACGGTATAAGTGGTTGTTGTTACAGGGATGAAATAAAGGTCAGTGGAGTTTATCCCCATTTTTGTGATGTGGTCATTTATTGCATTGTCAAAATGCATATTTTGTGAAGACAATGCAGTAGCTGGTTGTGTTCAGTAGGTGGTCACTCATGACAGAGCGTTTATATAATAAAATCGATCCTTGCATTACGATTGTGGTCAGAAATGACAGATGGTCGCTCATAACAGTTTTTACTATAATACTGAATAAAGTGTTCAGATAGCTTTGCTTCGTTCAAGATGCTTATCATAATTTTAACTCATTTAAGCATTCCCAACTTTCATTGCATTCCAGCCAACTGAAATGTTGGTCAATGGAACATAAAAACACAATTTTTGCTTCTTTCAGAATTTGAACCCCCTGGCTTTGCCCAGTTTAAAAAAAATTTAATGACTTTTACTTTCTAATGTGAAGATGTTCACTGAGTCACTGCAGTGGGGCTGTTAATAGTTTCCATGTTGGGGGTGTGACAGGAGGGAGAGGTTGACAGGACAGACCGAGGTCTTATTACTGACTGGACAGATAAATTCCCCTTGTAATGCCAAGTAAGTATGTATACTTTAAGGGTGGGGCTATCAGAGGTCTCAGAAATGCTTAATCACACATATTTGGACACAAATTTGTTTATCTAGGATGCAGAAATCACTTAACAGGAGTCCTCCATATGCAGGCAATAGCTTGGCGGCAGATTCAAAGGCTTGTCAGTCCTGCTTCAACCACCTACTGAGTGGGGAAAATATGTTGATCAATTGATCAATTTAGCTGTGCTAAATAAGAGAATCCAGTGGCTGAAAGACCCCCAGATGTACATATTGTGATTATAAGAATACATCAAAAGAAAACAAAACACTGTATTTTGGGGTTAAATGGCAAGTTGACAAAGATTTAATGAGATTCAGATGAGTGTTCAATTTGCTAGAACTGATAGTTTCAGATGGAACCGTAGCCAGATGGTAAGAAAGTGTTTGATGCCTAGCTTAGTATTTGGAATAAGACCTTTCCTTGGATCGACAGAATTCAGCCCCAGGATTCTGATGAACAAACAACAGCTATATGCCAGTGGTGCAAAGAATTTGGAAAATTAAACTCAATGGCAACCATATACTTTTGGGAGGGGACTGCCACTTTGCTGGTGCGACTCCTATCTTTTCCAAAATAGGAGCTCTGGACTCCTATTTTTAAAATGTTAGCAAGACCTCTGGCTATGAAAGTTTCTAAGTTATAAATCAGTGTTTCATCCCCAGAGGCATTGAGATCCATGACACAACACATCATTATATAAATTAACTTTTTTTGCCATGAATGTCATGATATATATATATATATATATATATATATATATATATATATATATATATATATATATATATACATACATATATAGTGTGTGTGTGTGTGTATTGTTATGTATGTTTAATTTATTTGTGTGCTCGAGCTTTGTCTGTGATTGATGATAGAGTGGTCATGGCCTACCTGACTTTTTAAAGTTGTTTACTGATTTTTTAGTTCAAGCTTCAAGGTCTAGCATTATTACAAACTCAGTATGTTCTGGAAGCAAACTTGCAACCCACATCCTGGTGGGACATCAGTCTGTTCAAGACTGTAGTACATCAGCACATTCAATATTGGAATTCATTCGGAACACTGTACTTTTGCACTTGTGATAGAACCTTTAGGATTATTTAAGGTTTAGTTCACAATATAGTTCCTCTGAAATTTTCATTTTGTAACTTAGAGAAAAACTTTATTTGTTAATTTCCAATAAACTTGTTGCTTTTTCTTCTCTCTGTTACACGTACATAGTTTAAGACCATTGAGTCCTGTGTGTATGTGTAGAGAGAGAGATAAACATGCAAAGGGTTTTCCATAGGATTTGGAAAGTTGCAGTCCAGGACTCCTTCCTTCCTTGAAAAAAAATGCAGTTGAAGCCTTAAAACCAGGAGCTCCAATAATGATACTTTTTTTCCTTGCAGAACAATGTGTATATTGCTGTATCTCCAATATAGATGTCATCAGATTGTTAGTGACTCATTTTAAAATATTTCCAATACAGTAAAACCTGTCTTGAGAGACCTCTGCTATGAGAGACCACCTGTTTTGAGAGACCAGGTTCTCCATGCTCAGATTTATTGATTATATAGTCTTATTACCTGCTATGAGAGACCACCTGTCTTGAGAGACCATTATTTTTTGGCAGAAGAGGTGGTCTTTCAAGACAGGTTCTACTGTATTAGTAAACGAATGAAAAAGTAGATAATCTTGATAATTGTGATTATGATATTACAGCTCTAACAATTCTCAATTACTTTACCTTCCAATTCTTTAATTTTGTGCAGCAAGAAGTCAAGGAAGAAAGTATACTTTCTGTTCTATAGTGCAGTTCTCAGAAAATCTTATAGCCCTTCACCTGGGACCCCTCTAATTTCAGACTGGGCATCTCCTATATTCTAAGTGAGGTGCCTATTGGGCATGTTGAAAAGATTTAATTTGCCAAAGAAAACTTTGATCGTCTGGATGAATTGCAAATATTTATGGACCAGATGTTGAAAGACTTGTAAATTATTATTTATCCCCATGTATGTCACTTACCTTTATGAGGATTGTCTCCTTATCATCCTTCTATTGAAAGCTGTAAACTGTGTGAATGGGAACCATTGACTGGATTCCCTATAATTAGTGCTCATTTGGCTTTAACATACGTGTGATTCTACCAGAGGTTGAACAAAATACCATTTTTGATGTTTATGCACATTAGAGAAAACAACCAATATTAGTCAAGCAGGTACTGGAACTGTTCCAGCAATTGTTGCATTTGGTGCAGTGATGTGTGGCTGTGTAATAGGATTAAGGCTAGCATGTTGTTACAGCTCTATATTCTTAAACGTAATAACAGAAAGAAGCAAAACAGTTTTGTAAAACTTAATAAATGATCTAATTCTCTAAGTTATAAACTGAAAATTTACGAGTAATTTGCACTGTTGTGAATTAAATGCACAATAATTCCAAAATTTCTATGACAAGTCCAAAAGATAGAGTGGTCCAAATGAATTCCATGTTTTGAATGTACTCCTGTACCAGTAGTTTGAATGTGCTGAAGTGCCAACAGTATTGACACATCACAATGGTATTGTCAACAACTCCTTTGAATCAATTCATAATGATTCCAAAATAATTTCTTATTCCAAACAGTCATGCACACTTCGTAATTCCAATAAATAATTTAAATGATGCTCTCAAATTAAATCTAAATATAGCATTAAATACTTCTGAAGACTGAACATAAAATAAAAATAGTAATGAAATGCAGGAATTAGGAATGAATTATTTGTTCTCCTCTTTCTCCTTATACATTGCCCAAAGAAAATCCAGGTGGGTGACTTAAAAAAACTCACAATCCCTGACTGAAATTCCTTGAGTCTGGACTCCAATTTCCACATCCCCAAAATTTCCCCTTTTTTTATATTGTCACACAGTGTTGCAATAGCTACAATTCGAATATACATTCAGTAGGGTTCAAATGTTTGAAGGTAATGCAAGTGTCACTAGTGTTCATCGATACACTGGCATGATTCACACAGTAAAACTCCATCAACCAAGAGTTCTGAAATTTATTTTTGTTGGGCTTTGCTGATTCCTTCCTAAAACTGGCTTCAAAAATGAATTACACTTAAACACTCTTTTGGGAATGAAATGATCATGCTTTGCTTTCTATGTATGCAGTAAAATCCAACTTCTAAGAAACAATGTTGCTGTTCACAAACTTGTCAAAAATATAATACATATGGCATAAACATTCTAATTCAAGGCAGTAATGTGTAATAACTTTTGTTACAAGAACAGGCATTTAGTATCTCTTTGATTTGATGAGACCTGAGAAGGTAGGCAATATAACTTAATAGCATGGGGGATAATTTGTGGTGCCAAGTCATAGAAGTTTGATTTAATTTTTGTTTGTTTTTTGCAGTTGGGCACACCAATGGATAACACAGCTAGAGTTCCACAAGCATCTGTAACTAAAGTTTCAGCAAATGGTGGAACTGAAAATGAGGCTACAGAATTTCATGACAAGTCACAAGACCTTAAACAGTCTCAAAAACATAAGAAATCATTGGAGCAGTGTAAAGACAGAACATCTGAGATTCTTCAAGAGGGATTCTTTAGAAAATCTAAGAAAGGCTCATTCCAAGGTCGGCAAATAGATGCTGCTACCCAGCTAGCAAATAATGGTAATGATTCCCCAGTAGGTCTGGATCCTTCTCTTACTCCAGCCACTGACCAGTCTGAGAGATTTGATAACAGTGATCCCTTCCACAATGCCTCTGGCTCTGGGCGTGCAACACCATCCAGTCAGAGTGACCAATCTCTGTATCTCTCCAGCTCAGGAAGGGGTACTCCTAAGAGGAAGAGAGATTCCATAGATGGGTGTGATAGTATGTCTGTATCGTCTGGATCAGTAAAACTGGGAAAATGCCCTTTAAGACCAGGGATAACTTGGAGGCAGGGAGAAAAGCTGGAGGCCATGGACTTTATGTCTATGTGGTAAATAAAATTATGCATCTTAAACACTTTGAGTGCCAATATATCATTAAAGTGGTCTTAAAAACTTGACCATATATAGTAGCAGTCGCCCAAGTTTTAAGACAGTCCCACAAAAGAAGTAAAAAGTTCAAGGATATGAACCAAATCCTTCAGTCAGTGTCACATGTAGTTTGATCTCATTACTAAGACCAGCGAGGCTATGAGACACTTTTCTCATTTACCAGGGGGTAGTATTGATGGCAAGGTTATGAGACATTTTTCTTGTTTACAGTGAGTAGTATTGATGGCAAGGTTATGAGACACTTTTCTCATTTACTGTGAGTGGTATTGATGGCAAGGTTTTACTGTACACACTAACATCTTGAAAGTGGGGGCCAACTTAATGAAGAGAATAGACAAATAATTACAGCACATAGGCTGCTGATTTTGCTTATAATAAAAGTTAGTGCACATGCAGTAATAAATGAAGCAAATAGATTTTTTTCTTAAAGCATCTACTTACATGCAGCGAGTATTTATTTATCATTTCAATTTTACTTGCTGTGTTACTATTTGTAAAAGTTGACATCTAACACTCGAGTGGAGAGGAAGGGAAAGTACACACCTAATATTTACCATGCTTTTTTAGAATTTAGTAATATACACCATTCTGATAACTCACTAACCAGCTTATAACAAAAAGTAAGGCATGACTCCCACCATTTTTTTTTAGCACAATTACCAAAAATTGACTCCTTTTTGTTGAACTTGAAGAAAATCATGATCATAGTTGGTAACTGCAACTTTGATATATTACTCATTTTATGGTCGAAAGTGGTAGATAGGACCTGGAAATTTTAATCAACATCATGAAATTATCAACTTTTAATAAGAAGTCATATTTTCTTTTACATTTTCTTTCCAAACAATGTTAATAGTACACAGTAAATAACGATATTCAATGAAATTTCGATCAGTGAAAATGTCACACCTGCTGGAGGCAGTACTTTAATAATAAAAACCAATTAAATAGTTTTTTATCAAGTGAAATTTGTGTTTTAGTTCTATCGTTTAGTTGGGTTTAAGCAGTGGTGTAGTGCTAAGTAAAGAAGTGAGGGATTGCATGTTACTCAGATGCAAGAAAATAATGGTGAGTGCAAAAAGAACCTAAGGGAACACTGTTCCCACACATTCCTACAGCACTACACTTTAAGTGTAACGATCATAAATGAATTGTGCCCAGCTTCTATTCAAACATAAAATGTGTCAATCTACCATAACAGCTGTGTCCATGAGCATTTCTCTAGGAAGCTAATTAAGTGCTGACTGTTTTGATATCTGACTTGAGGAAGCATTTGCTGTATTGTTGCACTGAATTAAAAGCTGACCTTTGTATTATCACATTAATTGCATCTTTTGTTCAGCTCAAGTCAGCATGACATCCAGTTGCTATAAATCAAAAATGGTATGTTAGCCATCATGGCTCCTCTCTCATACATTATGTACTGTTTTATGCATATCTGTATATTTTTTGGTAACTCCTGGTACATGAATTTATTTAATTTTTCTAATTTTTATTCATGGTTGTAAATTGTACAGAATATCTTTAGTTAGATTATACCTACGTGACCCAAGTCAGTTAAGAGCGAGTCACATAATTTATTAATAGATGTTTATGTATGTGTTGACAATTATTAATAATAAGACTTAATGGCTCATTTGGATTAATTTCTCATTGGCTGATGGGGTTTTGACATTTCTAGAAAAATTCAGTAACTTCCCATTGGTTGGGTTGGGTCACATGAATAGGTAAATTTGAGGCAAAATGAGTAGTAAGATCCATCACATGGAGTATGTTGTAAAATTTAGTTATCAGCTATCTATCTGGAGAGAACTGAGCAATCAGATTCATTCTGATTTTGGAGTGATCCTCATTTCTTGTGTTCCTGTTGTAAGTCAACAAATGTTGTTTATATTGTACTTGAATATTATTCAAGAGGGAAAACACTTGTTTGGACTGTCCAGTGGAAATAAAAGTGCTCATTATTTGGACTATAGTATTATTCTGGAACTGTTGTGAATTATTTGAAGAAGTTCTGGACGATGCCATCTTGACAAAGTCATGGTTCTTGGCAGACCAGTGCATTTCAGGTTTTGAAATTTATGTAGAATGTTTCATTCATTTAGGACTGTGATAAAACTTGATCAGGATTATTCTGGATTCACTTAATAATACTGTCAGTTCTTCTCACATGTTTATTTATAACTTTAATAATTAAATTCTTTGTTAAGTTTTACAAAACTTGTTGGTGAGAAATTTAATGTTGGAAAGATTTATTTAAATGTTGCCAATTACACATGCAACAGTGGGAAAATGGAATGGATGAACAATGATAATTACCACTAGATATTTGGGCTCAGATTTTACTGACAAGGTGGTTTGGCACCGTGATTGATTATTCATATTTAATTTTTAAAAACATTAACACAAGTTTTATCATTATTGATTCCATTAAAGTACTGTGTTATGTATCTGTATTATATGTTTTAATTTCATGATTCTAGATTGAAAAGGTCATTTACTAATTAACATATTTAATACCAATATTCTTTGTAGTTTAAAGTTGAGGTCATTCTTGTAAACACATTCTTAGTTTCAGAGATAGTGAGATATACTTTTACTGAAGTAAACATGTTGGTGAGTTCCGTACATGTCATGGAATTCCCCAGAGGGAAATCCAGTTGGCCTAATTTCTGATTGGCTAGCTGCTATAGTACTTGACCTTGTTTAAAGTTACAGTGACTTCAAAATGTTTAGTTGAGCCTCATTCTGCTTTCTGTATTGCATCTCAGTTTTTGATATAAAGGATGATTTACTGGGAGTTGGTTATTCATAACATGAACATCAGTCTTGGAAGAGACCAATAGTTGTGATTATTTGAGTGGATTTGTTTATTTATTTATTTCAATACATTGGAATTACAAAGTGCTCAGACTTAAGGATTTAGTAGCTGCTTTGGAATTACTGTGAATTCATTCAGAGACATTCAGGATTATAATTGTGATACTTCAAGACTATTGGCACATTAGCACAACAAAATGAACTTCATTTGGATTACCACAGGAACTCATTTGGATAACTTGATTTTTTTGGACATGTGATTAGCTTTTAGGACTGTTTAGGATCCATTTACCATACTGTAAGTTACTTTTGATTTTTCACTTTCTGTTTTAGGGTAATTTTGAATTTTACAAAATTTGTTGCATTTCACTCCTTTTTCTTTGTTTAAGACCACAGAATTGTAACACCTGTGATTTTTAAATGAGTATCTTTAAATGAATATCATTATCTTGGGCTATTTTCATCAAGTATAAAAATTAGTTATGTCTTCATACTTCATATGTAATTATTATTCATAACTGTGTGATACCCCTCTAGAAAGGCCACTCCTCTTATAAGGCCACTTTCTGACTGCAGAAAGATGCATGTTTTAACCACTTAAAGATGGAAGTGATGATGTTTCATCTTGGGCTGTTTCATCAAGTATACACAGGATCTTTGACTTGAAAATTACAAATCCAACAAACTTGTGGAGGCCATGAATACAAACAAGTCTTGAGAAAGTTGAGAACTTTTACAGAGATTTTACCATAAATAATTATTTTCTTCACATTGAAAAATTCACTATAGCTCATGAGCACAGTAATCCAAGTCTGAGTTTCCTGTGTTTGATATTGGGACAGCCATGTTAACGTGGCTACAGAACTGTCCCAGTATCTAACACTGGGTGGAAAATGTCAGAAGAAAATCAGATTATAGTTATCCCAATTCAGTAGGTTTGCTTATAGCCCCCTTTTTCAGATAATCAAAGTAAAACCAGTCTAGAGATCCAGTGAGAAGGGGAGTGTAGAAACTGGATCTCATGTACTGCTATTGGTATGTTGTACTGCTATTGGTATGATGTACTGCTATTTGTATTTCCTTGTAGGTATGTGGCCAAGATTGTTGATTTGGATGAAGAAGATCAGACAGTTTTGATTCACTTTGATGGCTGGAATCAGCGATATGATGAGTGGGTAGACATGAGCAGCGAGAGGCTGCGACCCATCACCAGACATTCAGACAGGAAGGGTGGAAACAAGAAACCCAAAGCGGTGATCATCGTTCACAATCTCTCTGTTTTAACTGCTCCTTCTATAACTCACATGCAGTTTTGTCCATAAAACTCAACTGCAGGATAAGCAAAGGACAGATATAGCAAGAGAGACTCTAGCATTGGGGATGGTCTCAATAACTTTCAGTGATACATGCAAATAGTAATCTCTCTTGTCTTGTTTAATGGATTTGAATATTATGGATATTAGATCTTAAGCAGGACATGCAGATTGAAAAAGAATTGACTAAAATAAAGAAAAAAATACATGTATTTTATTACAACTTAAAATTACTTTGGAATATACACTGCAGATTTTGAAGAACAATTACAGATTAGCCAAAGGCAAAACTTATCATTTGTCCATGTTGTGAAATTTTATCAAGAAGACAAGGCTGATCCTACACTTGGATGTTACTGTGACAACACCTATCACATAGTGTATAATGATGACAACAATTAATCTATTAATTATCTTTTGCCATTGCATCAGAAGGATCATTTAATTCTCAGCAATTATCAAAATAAAGCCAGTTTAACTGCTGAGTGACTAGAATTATTACAACTCATTGTTAGCTAACCTGGCCATAGGTCCAAATGAAGTTATTCTATGGCCATCATCAGTTGTTTGTTATCACTCTGGAGGCCATTGTTCTGATCTGGTTTTAATCATCAATATTTCTTAAGATTTTGATAATTAACAAGATCCATTCGTATGAATGAGGAGATCTTGCAACTAATTGGCTAGTTTGCTACCATGTTAGAGACCCTATTTCTAATCTTGTTTTTCTCCAACCTGGAATATGAATCTATATCTTTTCTGGACAGTTTTAATAATGAGTCAGGTCCATGCATGATAATTTTAAATGAGTAAGGCCAGTGTGTGACAATTAGATGCTCTTTCATATGATTGACTCTGCTTGTTACCACCTGGGAGGATGTATTTTTGATAACATATTAGCCAGACTTAGAATATAGACATATATCATAAATATATTACACCCATTTGATACTATTATTAATATTTATATTGGGAATTACTGGAGATCCACCAGACATAGTGGTCATATATAAACCATAGTAGATACTTAATTCCTTGCCCCAATGTGTTCACCATTTTAAGTGGGCAATGTGAAATCCATGATGTGTGTACAGTACAAGGGAATTTTAAGTGGGCAATGTGAAATCCATGATGTGTGTACAGTACAAGGGGATTTTTCTCATAAATGAACCAAGCAGCATATAATTTTCATATTTTCATGTATGTGATATATATCACTATGCATGTATTACAGACATGAATTAACTGTATGCGATATATATCACTATGCATGTATTACAGACATGAATTAACTGTATGTGATATATGTCACTATACATTACAGACATGAATTAACTGTATGTGATATATATCACTATGCATGTATTACAGACATGAATTAACTGGGATATATGTCACTATGCATGTGTTACAGAGATGAATTAACTGTATGTGATATATGTCACTATGCATGTGTTACATAAATTAACTGTATGAGATATATATTACTATGCATGTATTACAGACATGAATTAACTGTATGTGATATATATCACTATGCATGTATTACAGACATGAATTAACTGTATGTGGTATATATCACTATGCATGTATTACAGACATAAATTAACTGTAAATAATTACAAGTATGACTATGACACTGAGGTGACATCCTTCTGCTTTGCTTGCAGAACTCCCAAAACAAACATCCCTTAATCCTTGCAGAAATCTGTTGTTAGATTGGCTGAATTACCAGAACTCATATGAAATAACAGTGTTATTCTCATTTTGTCTTGTATGTTTTCAGAAATACTAAAATAAATTTCAAAAGAAAATGAAAATCTTTTATTTTGGATTTCTAGTTAGATTATTAATATGTTTTTGGTGTAAGCTCCACGTGGAAAAAAATTATTGAGCAGAATTAGTCCAAATGTACATAGGGTACTATTTTCAAACTTTAATAGAATTAATGATTATGTCTTGATGCACCATAATTAGTAGTTCAGCATAATTTAGAGTAACATACAGTTCTTATACATAGTTTAAGAAGTATTTTTATAACTTCATTTGAAGTGAATGAAACTTTTTAATTTTTGGGCAGTTAATCTTGTTTTAGTTTCCCATTTCATTCCACTATCAACAATTTATTGGTATTTTGAGTCTGTTACCAAAGAAAATATTGCAATTGATCAAACATCATTAATATCGAACCACCCCTCTTACAACAAAAATAACAATTCCACTGTTGTATTTATCTTTGAAACAGATGCACAAGGTTGGAGAACAAGTGTATGCCAAATGGACAGATTGCAAGATGTATCCAGCAAAAATCATTGGCATTAATTCAGATGGTATGAATTTTAATAATATAATGTACGATTTCATTAATCCAACTTTAGTTTTTATGCCTTCCACATATTTTAGATATAGTGTAATCTATGTTTGTCTGTCCACTCATGTAAATATCACATCATGTTTGCCACAAATTTCATTTTTCCTCAGGTGGTTGTGATGGACATTAAGCATTGAAACCAGATGTGGTGTGGTATTTTATTTTAACAAGATCTTAGTTGAGTGTTATATTAACCTATTTCTGTCAAAATTTGAATGAAGCACAGCCCTTGTATGATGTAGAAGTTTATGTCTTCAATGCAGTTCTTTTCATTAGATTATGATGGACTCCATGGATTGAAACCACAATCAGCATGAGGCTTTTTAGTGGTGAAAGGTGGGTTAGATAAGCATGTGTTGCTTTTATGGAGGTGCCCACTAAGGCAAGTTTTAATGTATTTATGTCTAAATTTGACTGGTTTGGACCCCTTTGACCTTAAGGCATATCCTTGCATAATGAAATTCACTTTCTAATTTTTGATGGAATTTATG
This sequence comes from Megalonaias nervosa, assembly GCA_016617855.1. Taxonomy (NCBI): domain Eukaryota; kingdom Metazoa; phylum Mollusca; class Bivalvia; order Unionida; family Unionidae; genus Megalonaias; species Megalonaias nervosa. The sequence continues at coordinate 25,476 of JAECUM010002640.1, forward strand.
GATTGAAACCAAATTCATTATGATGCTTATTAGGAAAGGTGGGTCAGGGTTGATTTTGATCTATTTATGATGTTTTGACTGACTTGAAGCTGTTGTTGGAGGCATGCCCTTGTATCATGACATTGTTTCCACTTGTGAGTGCAGAAATCCATTGTCTCTTTTGTCCAGTCAGAAATTTGTTCTTATTTGCAAGGTTACTTATCCGTGGACAAGTAAATTGTGGCCTGTAACATGAAAGGGCAATAGTTTCCATTTTGTCCAAGTAATGTTTACACATGTGCCATTCATATTTGTCATCAAGTACCACATGGATGTGATGTATATTTATATAGTGTAGATGAAATTTATCAGTTTGGACTGAAACCAACAACAGCTTCTGTGGATACATCCAGTGGAAGTAGACAGTACTGGTTTAGATTATATCATTTGAAGATTACATCAAAATGAATTTCATTGACTGAAGGATATGACTTCCCCAGGGAATCTGTTATTTGGAACTGTTCCCTGGACTGCTTGAAACTGTTATGTGCAACTATGCTGAATTTTCCTTGGAATGCATCTGGATGGCTAGTTTTCTTCTGAAACTTGGGCCGAATGATGAAAGGTTGAATGGAAAGTCTACAAAATGGGCTAAAACTAAACTTTACTATGACAGGGAATGCAAAAAAAAGAAAAAGAAAATGTGAGTTAAAGATTATTAACTGTAGGAGTTTATTGGCTTAAGGTCAGTGACGATCAAACAATTGCATATTGTATAGTTCTTTTGACATGGCATCATGGCTATCTGCAACTCAGTTGATTTGCAGTTCAGCATCAATAAATGTAGCTAAAAGTACCTAATTCATTTCACACAAAATATCTAAAACAAAATTAGTTACTTTTAGCAACATTCAGTGCAGATGACATGAAAATGTACTGAATTACAGATGGGATAAAATTTTGTGTGGAATGAACTGTAACATACATAAATGAAATCCATCAATGCAAAACCAGTGGATTGTTTGCTGGACAGGTTATCACAAGGAAAGACACCATTAAAACGCCAAAGATGTGCAAGGCACAATATATGTTGGTTAAAATTTGATAATGAAAAGGCCAAACTGGAGAAACAAAAGAAGTTGTGTCTGATTTAGATAGAGTGATCAATAAATACAGTGTGAGCCAAAACGAGCATTACAAGTAGCTGTCTAAAACAGTATATGCCAAAGCAAAGCTGAGAAAATCTTTTTCAGGACATGAATTTTTGTGTGAGGTTTCAATAAAAAATGGAGTTGGTCTTGGAACTGATCACATCAACAGAATTGCATGCATAGATTTCATCAGCAGCACATCTGATGTCCTACTGAAAAATGTCAAGGATAAAATATCCAGAGTTAAATTCATATTCATCCTTTCAGATGCTAGCATTGATTCAATAGTTATATGCCAAGAATGCATTCTTGTTAGATTTGTAGACCCTGGCCATAAAAGTCCATTTGAAATATCCAATATGTTTTACATGTCACCGATCCATATTGCATGCATTTAAATGGTGCAGCTTAATAAAAGTAAACATTTTAACTGCCCTGTCTTCCACTGTTTGTGATAACAATGAAAATACGGACAAGTGGCATTTTGTGTTGACACATAAACTTTTTACTTTACTTGTCCTTGGGCAACTTTTCTATACCCCTGACTTGGTATCATTTGATTGACATGTTCGATTGAATCATAACATTGGTTCCACGCAGTATCATTTGAGTGACATTTTGGATTGAATCCAAGTTAATTATTAGAGCAACTGCAGTGGTTTACCATTCACATATTATCATATTTTCAACTGCATATTCAAAAAACCTACCCCTATCTTGGTTCTCAATGTTCCATTCCCCAAATTGTGTTCCTGACTGTAACCCAGAGATCAGAATGCAAAATGGGTAACATATGTGATGCATCTTCCTGCTTGAAGTTTGGTTGAAAACATTTGGACATGTCATGGGAATTGAAATTGTTGTATATATGATTTTGGATTCCATCCCAGAGAAGCCCGAGTAGGAATCGAGTATGACAGACCTTAAATGGATGGCTATTTCAGAAGCAACTTAATTACCATGTTTAGTGAATTTATACACGGGTTTATATGGAAATGTAGCAATGGACATACAGATGGACAAATAGAATCATGACATTCGGATTCCCAGTGACTGTCTGAAAAGCATGTTATAGTGGTTTATATTGTGAAAACCCAGGTCAAGCTCAATTCTCAGATATTTGCATCAAAATTTGATCGAGTTACAGCTTCTCTTTGTCTTGGAAGCTTTTCATTGCACCGGAAGCCATGGTGGTTCAGTTCTCAATGTGCCATACTTTTGACCAGGTTGCAGGTTCGGTTCCTGACTAGGTCATGTCATCAGTCATGGTGTGTCTTGGCATGATATGACCTTTCATGTGTTGATGTGGCATTAAATGCCAATCAGTCCTCGCATTACCAATTCCACTTACTTTTGATGCCAATAAGTCAGTCAGTCCTTCCATTACCAATTCCACTAACTTTTGATGGACTTTAAGGATTCCAACAAAACATGGCATGAACCTTTGTATTGAGAAGACCAAGGTCAGGTGTGATTTTCACCTAATTTGACAAATTTATTTTCCTGTTTGGGAAATATAACATTTCTTCTTTAACCAAGATACCATTGAATATGCCACATTGGTAGAGACATCTGTATCTTCACACATTTCTAGTTCTGGTCATAGCTTTATGTGATGCCTTAATGGGAATTATTTATTGGAGATCATTCAAATATTATTACTAGCAATGGCAAGTTTTCATCAGATTCCTAACATTTCTCCTTTTTAGTTTGTCCTATAGCATGTTGCCATCATCATTAGTATGTATATACACTAGCAGTTTAAAGCTCTACTGGTCATAAACCAGAAGAGCTTATGGGATGATCTTTTATTTGTCTATTGATACATTAGGACAAATTTTATTTTGCCACTGATCCTCCTAAACTACTTTGAGGATTGCCATGAAACTTAGCACACATTCATCACAGGCTCTGGTTGGTCATAAAAATGAAAGTAGTCCTGCCTGGAAATCCAGCATAGCTACAACAGTAGCCATCTTGGAAATCTTGCTATTGCTACTTCATCTTCTGAATAGATGGTCATATCAATATAGGGTTTTCATTAAAAGTCTTGTTATGATTTCTTGTTGGACCTAAACAAAAATGGTGCCAATGTGACACCCAGTATGGCTGCCACAGCATCCATCCTGAAAATCTTATTACAGCTCCTCCTGAATAGAAAATCATATTGATTGGCTTTCACTAGAAGACTTCTTTTAATGTCCAGTTGGTTTCAAATGAAAATCAGGCCATCTGATATCCAATATGGTCACCACACAGTTGCCATCTTGAAAATCTTTTTCTCACTATTCCCTCTGAATGGCTGGCCATATCATCATGAGGTTTTCCCAGAAGACGTTTTGTGATGTCTAGTTGTTACTAATGAAAATGGTGCCAATCTGACATCCAATACAGCCACCACATCAATTATCTTTAATGCTAAGAATAAATGGTCGTATCAGTACGTAGTTTTCACTGGAAGACTTCTTATAATGATTCAATGATCCTAAATTAAAATGATGCAGATATGATACCTAATATGTGGTCATCTTGAAAATCTTGTTTTTGCTACCTCGCTTAAATGAAAATTATTTTGACGTTTGTTTTTCATCAGAAGAGTTCTTATGGCATCTACTTGGTCCTAAATGAAAATGACTTCATTCAGTTGCCACAACAGCTGTCTTGAAAATCTTCTTGCTACTACTCCCCCTGAATAGATGATCATTATGAAATGGCATTTTCACCAGAAGTCTTCTAATTATGTCTATGTTGTCTTAACAAAAATAGTGCCAATCTGATGTCCAGTATTGCCACCACAGCAGTCCTATTTAAAATCTTGTTATTGTTGAATGGATGATCATTATGACATGGTGTTTTCACCTAAAGACTTCTAAAATAGTGCCAATCTGATATCAGATATGTCCACCACAATATCTAATATGAAAATTTTTTTATCACAGAATAATATCATAGATGGTTTCAACACAACAGTTAAAAGGAAGAAATGGTCATATCTTGAACTCATTCCCATTGATAGACATGTTACAGTATATCTGTATACAGAAATAAATGTTGCAGTGACTAAATTCATTAAATTAATGAAATTTCAAACTCATTATACACCCACCACAAGGAGGAACTTATGATGTTGTCAAGTTCTCCACCCTCTACAGTTGCCAGACTTTGTGGATAGCTTGCACAAATTTAAGTCATCTGCATAAAGAACTGTTAAACAGTTATTTTGTTTCCAATGCAATAGTCACTCATAAACTGTGGATAAATGTAAGGATGGATGGCTTCAGATTAAGTATACTTTAAAATGTTTGCTTCAGAATTTAAAGTAATTGAGTCCTACATCTAGCATCCTTATGTGAACAGTACCAATATGGAGTTCCTATTTTTAAGGTTTATATATGCTTGTCACTGAAATTTGCAATCAGCATTTTCAATCTTTACACAACAATTTTGTCGAGAATAATTTCAACCACTGTATAGCCCATGACTTAACACATTTATGCATAAAGGTACCCTCTAATACATTTCAATGTTAAATTGTTGGATAGATTGTATGTAAAATAATCCACATGTAATACTTCTGGTACTTAATTAAAAATGCATGAATTTTGATAAGAATAAACATTGGGTCTTCTTCATTTAATGACTTCTAATGTATGATGTAGATTTCAAGCAATTGGGGGCCATATACAGCCTTCTTATTGCTGTGGATTCATTTATTTTCAATGCTATCAACTTTAGTGCCTTTGTGAAACATGATATTTTTGTCAGTTATATTCAGGAATTGGGAAAGGATAGTTACATCATTTCCATAGAATGATGTCCATATTATTTTCATGGAAGGATGATCATATCGTTTCCATGGAAGGATCATTATTTGTCAGGTCTTTAAATTGGTGGGTTGTAGCAACTGTAAAGTTTGTGACAGTTTGTAGACCATGAACAAAGTAACTTCTAAGTATTTTCAGTGATATCCACTTTGGTATTATAAAAATTCTAAAACAGGTTGTCTAATTACCCTATGTGATTCTTTTGCCAGGTTCCTATGAGGTGGTATTCTATGATGGTTTCAAGAAGACAGTCCAGCCTATCAATGTGCGTAATATGCCCCCTGAAAGTAAGCAACAGGTAATAACCAGCAGATAAAGTAACATTTAGGTAGGATAGCTGGTATTTACCCTGAAAATAAGCAACAAGTAATGTAATATATGCAACCAGCAAATACAGTAACATTTAGGTAGGATAGCTGGTTTTTGAGACCGAAAATAAGCAACAAGTAATGTATGTGACCAGCAAATAAAGTGATACTTTGATAGGATAGCTGGTGCTTTACTCTGAATGTGTACTTTCTTGTAACTTCATTTCAAAAATTGAGAGACATGATTTAATTTGTAATTCCTTGCTCAATGTCCATTCTGAGTGTTTTACATTTCTTCTTTAAATACATTACTTAGTCCTATTACCTTTGGAGAACTACTACTACCTCACAAATCCAGCCCTCCCAGATGCTGTTTTTAGCTACAGGGAGCTAAAAGTTGTCTAATGACATGTGGCAGTCAGATAGAGTTATCTTCTCTTAGATATAAGAATTGGTGGCAAAGTCAGAGAACCTCTCAGTTACTACTTCCGCTCGTGCCAGGAAGCATACTCTTATCGTGATAGGCCTTGCAAAAGCCAGAATCTACATGGAAGATAAACCATTACAAGTTGGACGAGTTTTTTACTGCTAAAGAAAGTATACGTCATCTATATTTCCAACTTTTTCTCTTTCTATGTGGACAATTCTGCATTTACAGTTGGTAACACTTTGTTGTTGTCACACTTTTTGATGATGTTTTCCGCCTTTGAGCACCAAAGTTCTGGCATCCTCCTCCCACTACGTCAGCAGCCTGGACCAGCATCTCTTGATCTTGTGACGAAACAGAGTCCAACTTCTGATGTCATGGGAAGATTCAGCCTTTTGAATCTCCATTGATAATGTTTTCCGCCACACATATGACACAATCCTCTGAAAACCATCCTATCAAAGCTCCATCCAGTGATGCCCATAGTTCTCTCAAGCCAAAGCAGATAAAGCACCAAGAGTTTCCTATTGTTCATTCCAATATTGCTCCGGGGTTTTATCCCAGACCTTACTTGGTCTCAAAGGTAATGGCACTCTGCCTCCAGTCATCAACCTAAGCACCCACAATCAATTCATTCACACCCCATTGGTTCTCAGTGGAAACACCACAGTGCATTTTGGAATGCCGTCTAAGAGGGAGACATTACCATCAATGTGGACATAAAAGATGCATACCTTTATGTCCCTATTCACAAGGCTTCCAGGATGTTCTGCCATTCGCCTGCAACATTGTATTCCAATTCATGACACTTCGATTGGACTCATCATCAGTCCATGGATCTTCACTCCTATGATGAATCGAGTAATGACACATGTCCGGACCATTTCTGTGGCAGCAACATCAACTTACCTGGATGACATCCTGCAGAAACATCAGGTGAGTTATAACTAAATATGACAAGATAACCCTTGTTACACTGCTTACCAGCCTGGGCTTCTTGTCAACAAGGAAGAATCTGACCCAGTACCAACTCAACAATTTGTTCACCTAGATATGGAGTTCAATACACAGGCAACATTGTTCATCTCCCTCAGGATCTGGCATTGAAAATCCAAACCATGTTGGCTTCTTTACTTTTGAGGGAAATTCTATCCACACAGGATTTCTTTGCCTACAAGGCTTGCTCAACGTGGCAGTGGACCTTATTGTCCTAGGTCACCTTTTTATGTGCCCATTGCAAATGATTCTTCTGTCCCAATGGAGGCCAAAGTTTACCCACTGGACCAACCTCTCCCCACCTGCACACATTTGAGGCACCATCTGCGGAATTGGGGCATCCAAATCAGGCTCACGGTAGGTATAACTCTGCAAGTGCAACTGCCCAAGACTGAGGCAAGTACGGAAGGCTGGGGAGCCCACCTACTGCCATCCTTTCTGGTAGCCAGTGGTGCATGGTCTCCCCAGGAATGCCATCCGCATAACAATTTTCTGGAGATGAAAGCCATTGTGAAGCCTGGTGGCAGGAATGTTTAGATGGCAAGGGAGTTCTCATTCTGTCTGACAACTCAACAGTAGTGACTTATCTCAAAAGACAAGGAAGAACCAAGTCCCCAGACTTTTGCATCATCATGTGGGACATTCTAAGGTGGTGTTGTCAACAAGAAATTCATGTACACATTCGCCATATCCTGGGATGCCTAAACAGACTGGCCCATTCTTTGTCGCAGAACAGTCAACAATCTCTCCGTCCTTCAGTTTTCACTCAAATATGTACCTGATTGGACCAACCATTGGTGGATAGTTTTCACTTAAATATGTACCTGACGGGACCAACCATTGGTAGACTTGTTTGTGACAAGGTGGAATACCAAACTCCCAACCTTTGTCTCTCCAGTCCCAGACCCAAAAGCTTGGGATGTTCATGCTTAGTTGCTAGATTGGAAAGACCTGGATGCATATGCCTACCCTCCAACACCTCTGATTCCAAAAGTGATACGGAAAGCAAAAGAATTAGCCTGTCGCCTCATACTCATTGTACCACTCAGATGGGAGAAGTCATGGATCAATGACCTCATCAATCTTGCATTGGAAACTCCTACAAAAATTCAGATTTTCCCTCATTTACTCAAACAACCATGATGGCAGTTTGTTTCATCCCTGCCCAGAGCTACTAAACCTGCATGTCTGGATCATACTAAAGAGGTCCTCAGAATTAAACAATTCTTGCATGTCTGGATCATATTAAAGAGGTCCTCAGAATTAAACAATTCTTGCAACCAGTCATGGAGAGCACAATGGCCCTCCACTCTTCACAAAGCTCAAAGGCCGTCCACTTTGAAAGCATACAAGGGCAGATGGCACATTTTCCCTCAGTGGTACACAAACGAACATATCCTGCCTCTCCAGCTATCTATACTGCAGATAGCTAATGTCCTTCTCTGGCTCTTCAAAGAGAGAAAGTCAGCACTGAGTATGATAAAAGGTTTACTACTCCATGATTGCTGACACTGTTCGTCATCATGGCTGAGAGGATATTGGACAAAACAAGGGCTTATCTGACCTGCTCACCAACCTTGAGTATACACAGCCGAAACATTAACCCTATCTTTTGGAACCTATCTTGTGTATTAACCTGGCTGAACAAGACACCTTTTGAACTAATTTCAGGGGCATCTCTGGTGCACCATTCATACAAGACCTGCTTCCTCATGGTGTTAGCAACTGCAGGCAAAATTAGTGAAATACATGCCCTATCAACAGACCCAAATTACATGCAGTTCCAACTAGACAGGTCAATCTTACCCATGATGGCATCCTCATTCATTGCCAAGAACTGGCTTCCTTCCATGGGTAACCAGAAATTTGTCATGAAACGTCTCTCTCATCTGGACACATCAGCTCAAAGCCACCTACAAGACCCATTTGATAAAACAGCCGGTTGCATTGGGAGATCATGCCTCTTTCTCAAGACAGGATAGGATGATATATCAACAGACAACTATCTTGTCTTGGATTAAGTGGGTTATTCACATGGCATATAGAGCAATAACCCCAGCTCACATGAATTTATTACGCATTTCAGCTCAGAAGCTTAGAGCAGTTGCTGGCAGCCTAGCATTCATCTGGAACTGTTTGCTAACTGATGTCATTCATACTGTGGGATGGAGATTGAATCCACATTTTCTAGCTTTGATCTCCAAGATCAGTCATCCCAAAGGGCCCAGTTCCACCTGGTAGGGCATATATCTGCAGCTCAACAGGTCACCATTCCAGGTTGATCGGCAGCTTCTTAAGACATGGCTTCATGACTTCGCTGGATTTGCAGAGGAAAATTTATCTCTATTTGAAGCCCAGCCCCAACAAATGGAGTCCCCTAGAAGCTGTCTCACATATCTTAAGGGACCAGAGATGGTATCTCCGGGGTAAGGGGATGTACCTACCTCCACCTCTTACCTATTTTCCTAACTATTATGATTGGGTAATGTATTTGAAGAAGAAATCAATTCATTCTTATTATGTTCTAGCTCAGTATATTTTTACGTACCAATGCCCTGCAGAGGAGTCTGACCCCTTGTGCATCTGTGTACATTATTTTGTAGGGTCCCAGGTGGCCAAGTGTCTAAGGCACCCACCTTTTCAGATCACTGGCATTCATCTCTGTCCATGTGGCTTTGAGTTTCAGCTTGGTAAAATTTGGGTATGTGAGATTTGGTGGTTCTTTCCAGGCTTTTAACAGGCTCTTTCTACTGTATGCCATGTATAGCCTATCATGTGCTGAAAATGGTATTAAAATCCTCAAAGCCACATTATTTGTACATTTTTGTTTACATTTTTGCATCCTCTATACACACCTGAAATGATCAAACATGTTGAAGAAATGCATCTTGATGAATATTACACTCTCATAATAAAAGTAAGTCACTGATCCATATTTCATGTTTCACTGAATTTGATTAAAATTTGTGTTTTTAATTTATTTCTCAAGCTATGTGACAATCATTAAACTTGATTGTATGTACTTGTTTTTAAAGTGCAGTATGCCCTCCACCTCCCACCCCACCCCCTGCTGTCTTGGGTGTGTAGAATAGGTCAGTGTACCTTTTATTATGTCTAAAGAGGTGACTAATAGGGACAGTCTTTTTACCCCTAGGATGCATCCTGTGTTAATATACCATCCGAAAAGGTCTTGGAATTCTTTGTATTTTAAGATATGTCCCTTTGTTGACCTTGTGTTTGTTTTGTATGCCTTATTTATACATAAACTTATTATGCACTGTATATCCAAGATTGTGCTGATGTGCATTAAATGTTACGTGTACTTAATTAAATACTGCTAGTGCTATGCCTTTATAAAAAGGTCACAGCTGTGTTTGAAGTTCATTGTTTGGTGAAATTTATTTTAAAGTTCATTGTTTGGGTACTTTTTATGTTTGAGTCTTAAATCTTTATAATTTAATGTATTACACACTTACAATGAAAGGATACTGTGGCCAATCTGATATCCAGTATGGCCACAATGGCAGTCATCTTGAAAATTTTGTTATCATTACTCTTCCTGAATGGTAGGCCATATAAGCATGGAGTTTTCACAGAAAGACTTTTCATGATATCTAGTTTGTCCTAAATGAACATGGTACAGAACTTATGTCCAGCATGGCCCAACACAGTGGCCATCTTGAACTCTTGTTATTGCTGCTCCTCCAGAATGGATGATCATATCTACATGGGGTTTTCACTAAAATACTTCTTATGAGGTCTTGCTTATGGTAAATAAAAATTATGCCAATCTGACATCCAATATGACCACCATGGCAGCCATCTTAAAAACTATTTTGTACTTGAACAGAAAGTCATATTGATGTAGGGTTTTCACCAGCAGACTATTTATGATGTGCATTTGGTCTTAAATGAAAATGGCACAGATCTGGACATCCAATATGGCTGCCACAGCAGCCTTTTTAAAAATCTTGTTATTGCTACTCTTGGATGGAAAGTCATATCTTATGATATCCAGTTGGTCTTAAATGAAAATGGTACAGATTTGATGGCCAGTATGGCCACCACAGCAGTCATCTTAAAAATATTTTCTCTAATCCTCTTTAAATGGATGGCTATATCAAAATGGGGTTTTCAGCAATACACTTCATAGAATACCTGGTTGGCCCTAAATGAAAATGGCGCCAGTTGTACATCCAATATGACTGCCATAATTACTGTCATAAAAATCTTTTTGTCACTACTCCCCCTAAATGTATGATCTTTATGACTAGTGGTTTTCACCAAAAGACTTTATTTTTGTATATGTGCTATTATAGAATTTAATGGCACAGGCTGTGTAGTGCCAATAAATTTCAGTATCCAAAATAACGTATACAGGACAATGGTAAAGGCAAAAAGGGTAAACCCTTTCAGTAGAAAATCACATTATTGTTATATAAACTGCACTTTTTGCAAGACCTTTTCAGATGGAACATCATCACAGGATGCATCCCCAAAGATTTGCCTTCATTAGTTGCCTTGTATGACATGTATTAGGCCTATTCCACATCCTGAAGGGCTGACTAATCTGGACATGCATTAAGCCTATTCTACATCCCTAAGCAGTGGCTAATCTTGACATGCATTAGGCATATTCTACATTCCTGAGGGCTGGCTGGTCTTGACATGCATTAAGCATATTCAGCATTCCTGAGGGTTGGCTGGTCTTGACATGCATTAGGCATATTCAGCATTCCTGAGGGTTGCTGGTCTTGACATGCATTAGGCATATTCTACATTCCTGAGGGCTGGCTGATCTTGACATGCATAAGGCATTTTGTACATTCCTGAGGGCTGGCTAATCTTGACGTGTATTAGGCCTATTTTACATCCTGAAGGGCTGACTAAGCATTAGGTCTATTTTACATCCTTAAGCACTGACTAATCTTGACATGCATTAGGCATATTCTACATTCCTGAGGGTTGGCTGATCTTGACATGCATTAGGCATATTCTACATTCCTGAGGGCTGGCTGATCTTGACATGCATAAGGCATTTTGTACATTCCTGAGGGTTGGCTGGTCTTGACATGCATAAGGCATTTTGTACATTCCTGAGGGTTGGCTGGTCTTGACATGCATAAGGCATTTTGTACATTCCTGAGGGTTGGCTGATCTTGACATGCATAAGGCATTTTGTGCATTCCTGAGGGCTGGCTGATCTTGACATGCATAAGGCATTTTGTACATTCCTGAGGGCTGGCTGGTCTTGACATGCATAAGGCATTTTGTACATTCCTGAGGGTTGGCTGATCTTGACATGCATACGGCATTTTGTACATTCCTGAGGGTTGGCTGGTCTTGACATGCATAAGGCATTTTGTACATTCCTGAGGGTTGGCTGGTCTTGACATGCATAAGGCATTTTGTACATTCCTGAGGGTTGGCTGGTCTTGACATGCATAAGGCATTTTGTACATTCCTGAGGGCTGGCTGATCTTGACATGCATTACACGTATTGTATATCCCTGGGTGCTGACTAATCTTGACATGCATTAGGCATATTCAGCATTCCTGAGGGTTGGCTGATCTTGACATGCATTAGGCATATTCAGCATTCCTGAGGGTTGGCTGATCTTGACATGCATTAGGCATATTCAGCATTCCTGAGGGTTGGCAGATCTTGATATGCATTAGACATATTCAGCATTCCTGAGGGTTGGCTGGTCTTGACATGCATTATGCATATTCAGCATTCCTGAGGGTTGGCTGGTCTTGACATGCATTAGGCATATTCAGCATTCCTGAGGGTTGGCTGGTCTTGACATGCATTAGGCATATTCAGCATTCCTGAGGGTTGACGAATCTTCATTGCTTCACACAAGTGAGCAAATCATGAATCAGCAATTGCCTGAATCTAATGGAGGAGATTCTTAGGAAAATCCTGCCATCTCACCTGCTGAAAGAACTGTGCATGCAGAGTTTCATACCAATCAGGAAATGCTGAACCTGCACACAAGGTTCACATCAAACAAGCCCTCACAAAGAAATGTTTCTGTAAGTGGTAGACATAACTACACAAGCAAGAAGGCCCACCACTTTCAAAACCTTTGAAGGGAAATGGAGATTCTTTCCGCAACAGTGCAAGCAAAGAAACATCTCTCCATTGAAAGGCTCAGAACCACACATAGCTAATTTCTTCCTTTTGCATTTTGAGAAGTTAGTCTCTATCCAATTCAGAGGCTTCTGTTGCATAATTTCAGACAAATCATCATGGAAGGAAGGACTGTGGCCAAATCATCATGGAAGGAAGGACTGTGGCCAAATCATCATGGAAGGAAGGACTGTGGCCAAATCATCATGGAAGGAAGGACTGTGGCCAAATCATCATGGAAGGAAGGACTGTGGCCAAATCACCATGGAAGGAAGGACTGTGGCCAGAAAATATACATCTCCAACTGTCTACCCAAAATGAGTTTGTCTTGACTGAAGGGCCTCCTGTATGATTGTTTGAAATGGTACTTTTCATTGGGTTTTATTTTCTTGAAGGTACCTAAAGCGTTGCTGACTCATCTTTAGTATAAAGTCTACTTCCTAGTCATCTAGCCTTAGCATCAGTATAATTCATGCCTTTTCAGTCAACCCAAACTATCATCAATTCCATTATGATGGTTCGGGTTCTTGCATGACAGACCATAATTTCATTTCCATTAGGATGGTTCAAGTTTTTACATAATAGACTAGTTTCATTTACATTTGGATGGTTCAGGCTTTTGCATGACAGACTCTAGTTTCATTTCCATTAGGATGGTTCAGGTTTTTACATGACAGACTCTAGTTTAATTTCCATCAGGATGGTTCAGGTTTTTTTTACATGGCAGACTCTAGTAGTTTCATTTCCATTAGGATGGTTCAGGTTTTTACATGACAAACTCTAGTTTCATTTCCATTAGGATGGTTCAGGTTTTTACATGACAGACTCTAGTTTCATTTCCATTAGGATGGTTCAGGTTTTTACATGGCAGACCTAGTAGTTTCATTTGCATTTGGATGGTTCAGGCTTTTGCATGACAGACTCTAGTTTATTTCCATTAGGATGGTTCAGGTTTTTACATGACAGACTAGTTTAATTTGCATTAGGATGGTTTAGGTTTTTACATGACAAACTCTAGTTTCATTTCCATTAGGATGGTTCAGGTTTGTACACGACAGACTCTAGTGTCATTTCCGTTAGGATGGTTCAGGGTTTTTTTACATGGCAGACTCTAGTAGTTTCATTTCCATTAGGATGGTTCAGGTTTTTACATGACAGACTCTAGTTTCATTTCCATTAGGATGGTTCAGGTTTTTACATGGCAGACCTAGTACTTTCATTTGCATTTGGATGGTTCAGGCTTTTGCATGACAGACTCTAGTTTCATTTCCATTAGGATGGTTCAGGTTTTTAAATGACAGACTAGTTTAATTTGCATTAGGATGGTTTAGGTTTTTACATGACAAACTCTAGTTTCATTACCATTAGGATGGTTCAGGTTTGTACATGACAGACTCTAGTTTCATTTCTATTAGGATGGTTCAGGTTTGTACACGACAGACTCTAGTGTCATTTCCATTAGGATGGTTCAGGTATTTACATGGCAGACTCTAGTAGTTTCATTTCCATTAGGATGGTTCAGGTTTTTATATGACAGACCCTTGCTTCATTTCCATTAAGATGGCTTGGTTCTTGTATGACAGACCCTAGTTTCATTGCTGACTACATACTTCCACAAATGTGAAGCCATTCTTTCATTTTGAAACTCCTGTCTTCTTTGGACCCATTCTTTTTAAGGATAACTTCAGGACCCTGTTAAGTCTTTAAACTGGTACCTGAAACTTCCTGACCCAGTCTGAAGAGGGAGATCTCACTTGTTTTTACCACTCAAAGAAGGAAGGGGTGATATTTCTGCACAGGCTCTTTGTCCTGGATCCCACTTGTCCTGTAGGAAATGGGCCATTTGAATTTCTTGCACATATTGGCTGATGTTAGGGCAATCACAGGCACAGCTTTGGAGCAAGGCTGTTCTCAGACTAACATCATTCAAGCCATGGGGTGGAGATCTGACAAAATTCTCCAGATTCTATCAGAGAGACCTTTTATTTCAAGGGCTTTGTTTGACTCCTATACGAGTAGAAAAACAAGCCACCACCCACCCCCAGATCACTGAGCAACTTCATAGCAACTCCAATTACTCTACTTCCATTGGGTTCAGGGCAGCAATTTTTTTTTCTTTAAGCTCTGCCCGTTCATCAGTCTGTGCTAAAACTAGCCTCTGGTATCTCATGTGAGACCTGATACTGCTTTGTTTACTTTAGGAAACTGGAGCCAGGAGCAACTCAGGCGCTTTTAATAGTTTTAAGGCATCTGGATGGTATACTGTCCATTCTCATTTTGTAAATATAGTTTGCATTACTAACACAAGTCAGAAACTTTTTGCTCTTACTAGAATTGGTAAAAGAATATAGCCACTGGCCTTTAACTTCAGTTTCTATGTAAAGTGAGGAAACTCAAATTTAGATCACTGCTTAAAACCTGAGTTATCTCCCTTGAATATTGTTCCTCTGAGGGTAATACTTGAAAACAATAGTAGAAAATGCATCTAAAGGAAATCACCATCATAATTCCACAAATAATGTTTCAGCTGTTTATATAAATTCTCTAATGACATCAAAAAACATACTTTTGAGAAAGAATTATAAAGATATTTAGAGCTGTATATTATCATTACAGTATCTCTGGAGCTGTATTCTTCCATCAAAATGTATGTAACTTAAGATCACTTCAGCCCTACCAGCCATCAGAATTCGCAACACTTTGATTGATAAAACAAGACTAAAGACATTTTTCACTTGGGAAGGCTAGATTTCAGTGGTAGAGGACGTTCTCCTACGACATTATTATCAGGTAAGTATTACTGAAAAAACATATTGTACTTCAGAATTTTTTTATCATGTGTTGTAGACCTTTCTAATGCGTTTCTGTTCTCATTTTTTAAAACCACAATCAGACACTTGAGCTAAAGCCAGAACCCGAAGACCAAATCAAGAAAGTCAAACTAATAGCAGATGGTAAGATTTTCTTTGGTTTTGTATTATCAAACCAGTATTTTTGTGTGTACATGTTGTCTTACTTATCTTAGATCACAGATTTAATCAAAGTATTGATTAAAGTTAGAATATATATATATATATATATATATATATATATATATATATATATATATATATATACATACATACATACACACATATATATATATATATATATATATATATATATATATATATATATATATATATATATATATATATATATAATTGGCTTACAGTGAAATCATATTTGTGGGTATTAGGTTTCATGGGTTTGAAATGAAGTAATGTCATTTTCATTGGCACGTAAATTTGTGAACTGTGGAAGGGGTCTTTTTGTGGGGTTTTTTAATTATCTTTTTTTTTTTTTTTCCAGAAGAATTGTTCTCTATTACTATTGATACTCATAAGTTCAGTCCAACTGCAAACAATCCTGATCTGCCATTTCATAATGCCAAGTCCAACTGCAAACAATATAGATCCTGAAATGCCATCACATAATGCAGTCCAGCAAACAATATAGACCATGATCTACCATCACATAGTGCAGTCTAAATGCAAACAGTATAGATACTAATCTGCCATCGCATAATGTACCAGTAGATCTGGGTCTGTGTTGTTTATTCTAATGTGTTGTTTGTTCTGCATTGCCAGAGAATTACACAGCAGCAAGTCTAGGTGTGTGCAGTATGAAGTTTGATTCAACCTTTAAACGAGTAGAGAGACAGTAGTTTTTTTTAGTCTTGGTTTATAACCATGAAATTCCAAAATGTTTGGTACCAAATGAAAACTAATGACTTCACAGTATATTCTTTGTTGTGTGTGTGTATGTATGTATGTATATATATATATATATATATATATATATATATATATATATATTCTCTAGAATTTTTATTTACACTGGTTGCATTGTATATACTAATTCAAATTTTGCTGTTTTTCTTTAATTAGCTCAAAATTTGGTCTTGTTCACCTGGACTTTGGAGGCCATGTTATTGATCTGATTTTGATTAAACTTGAAATGTGGGTTATCTAAGGTCAGTTTGATAATTAGTGAGTTTTGGTTATGAGTGAGATCCACACATATTTAATGAGGTGATGTTGCGTTAGATTGGCTAGTATTGTTTTCAGTATCAATGCCATTCTTCTGATCCATTTATGATGAGACTTGAAATATTGGCTAGTATTGTTTTCAGTATCAATGCCATTCTTCTGATCCATTTATGATGAGACTTGAAATATTGGCTCACATCATCAAGATCTTGGATGGTTTCAGTAAGGTAATCTTACATATATTATTAAATGGCCTTGTTACCATTCTGTAGATTTCTGATCCGATTTTGACCAAAATTGAATTTTTAATGAGGAGTAAAAATCAACATGTATTAATGATGTAAATGTGCATCAGATCTGCTGAGCTTGTTATGACTTGGGGGGAAACTATATTTTCGATCAGATTGAGATCAAACTTCAAAATATAGGCTTGTATGATCAAGATCTCACATGAGTTTGATAATTGCTTGGGATCAATCAATATAAATGGTGATCTTGCATGTGAGTGGCTGAGTTTAATTCCACTCAGGAGATTATATTTCTGGTCCAGTTTTGATAAAAAAAATTTTAAATAAACTTAAACCATTAAGATCTTGGATGAGTACAGTTATGAGCAAGATCCTTTCATATTTCTGAGGTGATTTTGCATCTGGTTGCATTTGTAAATACTTGAGAGGCCTTTTGGATTATATATTTATTTGATTAATAGATTTAAATCATCAAGATATGTGTGTTTTATTATGAGCATGATGTACTAATAATAATTAGGTGTTCTTGCATATGATTGGCTGAGCTTCTTAACATTTGAAAGATTATATTCCTGTCCCTTTTTTAATAGGACTTGGTAAATAGACTAATATCATTGATATGTTGGATGATATTTTTTTACGAGTCCAATGCATGTTTATGAGATAATCTAGCATTGGATTCACTTTTATTTTCTAGCAATCATGTTAAGATTTTGATCAAACTTGGTAAATAAGCCTGTATCATTAAGAGCTTGACTGAGTAGATTGAAATTCATGCATAATAATGATTTGACAATGCAACTGATTTGCTGAGCTTGTCAGTATCTAGCAAATATCTAGCAAATATATTTCAGACCATAGTTAGGTCAAACATTTTAACAATGTGTCTGATGAGTTTGATTTTTAGCAATATCTATGCACAAAAATGAGGTAATCTTTTATCAGGTTGGCTTAGCCTGTTACCTTTCTGGATAACCTCTTAGATCTAGAGACTATATTTCTCATCAACTTTCAATCAAACTGGGATTATATCATTAAGATCTTGGGTGATTTCAGTTATGACATTGTGCCTTTATCTTTTGAAAGAATTTTTATCAGGATATAGTAAAATAAATTAACACGTTATACAGTATTGAAGATAGTTTGTATAGGTTGTGTTCTTACCATGCATCATAAGCCTGCTTGATGAAATGAATAAACTGTTATGTAAGACTGGTTAGTGAACTGTTATGTCAAACTGGTTAGTGAACTGTTATGTCAGACTGATTAGTGAACTGTTATGTAAGACTGGTTAGTGAACTGTTATGTAAGACTGGTTAGTGAACTGTTATGTAAGACTAATTAGTGAACTGTTATGTAAGACTGGTTAGTGAACTGTTATGTAAGGCTGGTTAGTGATATCAAGTCCACTTGGGCTTCTTGTTACCAGAGCTATGCCTGATGGATCTCTCACAGGGCACAGGGTCATGTGTAGTATATGTGTGTGTGTGTGTATATATATATATATATATATATATATATATATAGAGAGAGAGAGAGAGAGAGAGAGAGAGAGAGAGAGAGAGAGAGAGAGAGAAGCAAATGTACATTTATGCTGAAATGTGTTAAACATGCTCTGTACTAAGACATTCCTGTAAGGCTCTTACATTTCAGCATATAAGTTAAAAATAGAAGTAATTACTACAGACTGTTAGCCACTCAGAGAATATATAATTTTTTATTTTTATTTTTAATAGGTAAATCATTTGCCAGTATACTCAATCATTTTAAAGAACAAACAGTTTATATTATTTTTTTCTTTCACTATCATTATTTCTATACATTTCAAAAGCTGTTCATCAAATGTCTTTTATTTTACAAAAGCAATGAAATTTAAAAGAAAAATGTTTGTTTAGTATTACCCCAAGAAAAGAACACTCAATTTTCGAACTTAAAATGGCCACTTGGTTTTGGGACTGCTGTTTTTGGGGGGTGGAGGAGGGAGGTTGCATTTCATATGTTTATTTCAGTGTACACCACTCCCTCAATAACTTGTGAGCAATGGTGTCCATAAACATTGACTGGAGCATGAGTGAACGCAAAAGTTAGAGAGTCAAAGTTGGGTTGCTAGTTGATTAGGATTGGGGCAGAGCTACTAACTGTGACTAATACATGAGAATTATAATCTCCATAATTATACATAAATATTCATTAGCAGGATTTTGATATTAATGTATATTAGTTCTAAAGAAGTTACTTCAAGTCAATAACTTAATGACATGCTTTTATTATAAATAAAGTTGATATGCGATATTCAGAAAGTCAAGCATGGCTAATTTGGAAATGCATTGGGAATGAAAGCTACATAGCTTCACTTACACCCTTAAAATGCTGGAGCTCATCTGTCAGCATACACTTCTTCATCAACAATACATTGAGTTCAGCTCCTACTTGTACTAATAAAAAGTCCACACATAGCAGTGGCATGGCCCCTGAACATGACATCCAGATCTGATAAAGAATGGCATAAACAAAAGAGAAAACAAAAAATAGGTGTGTTATATTAGAACTTCCAGGTTATTTTAGAATATATCACTGCAAAATTTGAAAAAGCAACAACTTGGAAGTTGTTTGTGGTGTGTTATTTTAGCAAGAAATTAGGCTAGCTCAATGCCCATATTGTTTAACGGAACTCTTGTATAGACTTTAATGTTTACCATACTGTCTAATAGAACTCTTGTATAGACTTCAATGTTTACCATACGGTCTGATGGAACTCTTGTATAGACTGTAATGTTTACCATACTGTCTAATAGAACTCTTTTATAGACTTCAATGTTTACCATACGGTCTAATGGAACTCTTGTATAGACTGTAATGTTTACCATACGATCTAATGGAACTCTTGTATAGACTGTACCACACTGTCTAATAGAACTCTTGTATAGGCTTTAATATTTACCATACTGTCTAATGGAACTCTTGTATAGACTGTAATGTTTACTTTACTGTCTGATGGAACTTTTGTATAGGCTTTAATGTTTACCATACTGTGTAATAGAACTCTTGTATTGGCTTTAATGTTTACCATACTGGCTAATAGAACTCTTGTATTGTCTTTAATGTTTACCATACTGACCAATGGAACTCTTGTATTGTCTTTAATGTTTACCATACTGACCAATGGAACTCTTGTATTGTCTTTAATGTTTACCATACTGACCAATGGAACTCTTGTATTGGCTTTATTGTTTACCATACTGTCTAATAGAACTCTTGTATTGGCTTTAATGTTTACCATACTGACCAATGGAACTCTTGTATTGGCTTTAATGTTTACCATACTGTCTAATAGAACTCTTGTATTGGCTTTAATGTTTACCATACTGACCAATGGAACTCTTGTATAGACTTCAATGTTTGCTTTATAGCATTCATCCTCAATAAAAGTTACAAGTGATTGAGTTATTTTGGAGAACACTAGCATCTGTTCAGATCTGTCCAATATTTGAATCATGGGCATGGATTTGAGAGAGAGGTTACTTCTTCCTGATAGATTAATGGGTAGAAGTTTTGCAATCTTAGGGAGAGATGATTAACACAAATTTAACATACTGATATTATAGTATATGTAATAATAATAAATACAGTGTGACCCCGCTATAGCACGCTCCGTTATAACACGAATTCGGATAAAACACGGTTGTGGTGTTTCTCCCGAAATTTCATATACATGTATTTTTCTTGTACACGAAAAAAATTTCTTTCTTAAAAGTACGAAAAAAAAAGTTTATTATCATTTTATGGAAGAGATCGTGTATGAATAATACAAGACGATCGTGGCGTGGCTTCTGAAATTTTACATGCATTTGTCTCATACACGAAAAAATAGTGTTTTCTTCTTAAAAGTACGAAAAATAACGTGTTAAAAGTTTATTCAGGAATCGTGCAGGGCTTTGCCAATGTTGCAAATTGCGATTTTTTTTTTTTTTTCCTTATTGGTGGTAAAATATACCATCTGGCTGTTTTTTATTGGCGACATTGATGGCTGGTTTAAACTGGTATATACAACCATTGGTTTGGAGTAGAGAAATTCAGAGGCCCCATGAAAGGAAGCCACAAGGTTGATATAAAATGCACTGAAATTTATCAATTGTTACACAAAAAAATTCTTTGTCCATAGTGACAAACCATCTTAACAGTGCATTGTTATATCAAAATCTGCTTATGTTTACATATAGCATCAGTACTGTATGTTTTGAGATATCAGCTTTTTTTTTCTTCAAATTTACATTTCTGGTAGTGGAGATCAACCGGAGGAGGCATTATCTCATAATCTATCTTTTGTCAGATTTTCGGCCGCTCGCTAATAATTAATATATTTACATAGACTGACATTTGTATGTGGATGGTAAGTAAAATTCCTCTTCTTTTCACTCAGAATTAAATCCTTCAGAACATTCACGTTTTCTGTAATAATCCCTGTCATCAGACCAGAACACCTGCATCTCTATTGTCGATTGACCCTTTCTTTAAATTTCTGATGCATGTGTGGAAGGCAGCATCACTCCACTACCACAAATGTAAAAAAAAAAGAAAAAAAGAAAAAGAAAAAAAAGCTCATGCTTGTCTATTCAATAGGCAGGAGGAACAGTAACTACAATTGACCATACGACGGCCAATTCATTTTTTTTAAAAATGTACCCAGATAAAATAGTAGCTGAAATTTCAAAGAAAACATTACCTTTGAAGCACTGATTGTTATGAAAACATACTAAGCAAATGGGGAAAAAAATCAGTCTCACTCATGCAATACAATTTTTTGATGTTGCCGCCACAATCAGAAATGGGCATTTGTTTGGTTCTCCAAAGCTGTCCTTTAGTGGTGACTTCAAAAACGCATGCACCCTTCATCAAAGAAAGCCGACTACAATCTTCGATAAAAACAAGAACCTTTCTTCAAAGAAAGTCAGTACCGAACTTAAAGCAATGGAATCTGATGGATTGTTTCATTTTCCAACATGACTGGAACACGTTTACAGTGCCGTTAGAGTTTCCTTTTTACAGGAATAAAGACTATGCTTACGATCTCTACCGACGGTGCTTAAGACGCAAAGTTTTACCGACTTAGGACGTACTGAGTAAATGTGCTTCATCATTCGTTACGTGATTGTGCTATTTTTTTCCACTGAATTCAGACCTATATGACCTGTGACAAAATTACTGAATATTTTAAATCTGTGTTTGTGCATATTTTCGATGGAATTACTTGTATTGTGGATTCAATGTATGTGACGTGATTTGCGTGTGAGTACACGGTGTTGATACTTTATTCATTGCTATACATTAGACATGTATATATAAACAGTATACATGTATATGTACCAAAGGATCGTTCTCTGAAAAAAGTAAAATATTAGATATGCCTTCTTTGTTTTCACTACAGGTGTATTTATCATTTAATATGCATCGATTTAAGATGATAACTGTGCCAATGAAGCACGTATTTTTGTGCCCACATTTATTACCTACTCCTCCCCCACCCCCTGCACATTTTTTCGGGTACATGCATCATTTTCTTCAGCTAACTGACCTGGTTGCTTATAACACAGTTATGTCTATAACACGGTCGGGTTCTATGGCTCCCAACTACCGTGTTATAGCGGGGTCACACTGTATCATGACACATTTGTTTCTAGTGTAAGATGAAATTTCTTTTTCTGTTCATGTTTTTCCCACACTGCTGATGTCTTACCAAAATTTATCCTTACAACATTTTATTAACCCCAGCTTTTCATGGAAAATGGGATGTATGTTTTAATATAATGGGCCTGTCTGTCTATCCATTCCATTTTCATTTCCACACAGTAACTTACTTATTATTGATTTTCAGTCAGATTTGGAATGCATCTTAATATCGTTGAAACCTCCGAAGAGTTTGGTTGACAGTATTCTACATCATTGTTTAGCAGAGTGACTGTCCCTGATTGTCATACCCAGCCACATTTGTTCCCTTAATTATTGTTTCAGCTAAATTTGATGCTTGATATTAATGAGATCTCTTGGGTGTCTTTGATTTTCAGTATTTTGCATCATTGTTTAGCTGAGTTATAACTGCTCATTGTCAGCATCCACTCACCTTCATTTTTGTACATGAATCCATTTTTGGATTTCATCTAAATTTTGTATGCAGTTTAATATCAATGGGACCTTTGCTGAGTTTTCAGCCATCTACATTTTCCTTTAGCAGTAAGTAACCAGTGATTTTCAGACATGCACATTTTCTTTTCTACACAATAAATTGCTTGATTATATTGGACTTTGACAAAATTTGATATGCCACTTGATACTGATGAGGCCTTTGCTAAGTTTATTTGTCATTGCCCTGCATTGGCCTTAGCAAAATTATAGCCCCTGATTATCGGACCCATGTATTTTCATTTCTGCAGAATAACTCCATTAATTATTTCTGCATTTCCAATAAATTTTGTATACTACCTGACGTGATCATGATGGAGTTCCAATGTGCATTTCCTTGATTGTTTAACAGAGATATAGCTCTTGATTTTCAGAGGATGAACCTTTGCAAAAAGTAGGATAAGTTTCAGACTTGGAGAAAAATGGGGCCAGGACACAGAAATTTAGGGTCCAATGTGCAAAGAAAAATGAAAAAATTCCAATTTTAGGTCTTATGCATATGCATGGCTGAAACAGTCAAAAAAAACTGTTATATACCTAAGCATCTGGTTAAATGAAAATCTCTCAAGGAAAGATATGTTTAAATACATTCAGAAGCAACCCCAAAAATGCATTTCCTGGCCCCCATTTCAGGTGAAAATAAAAAGAATTTCCAGGGTACATTGAGTTAGTACCAATGTATTGAATTGTGTGGAGTTGATATATCTATATTTACAGATGATAATGCTAGAGTCTTCTGGATTATGTAGCAAGATGTCAGTAATGTGATAGTGTCTAATGGTAAATTGTATCCATTGCTAAAGCATTTAAGATTTCCACACATGAACATCTCAGTAAGCCTCCATGACCCCAACCCCACCCCTTTTACCTCAGATGATAACTGTACTTGGAGTCTACCTGACAACCTCATGACTTCACTTATGATGTGTTCTATGTAATTTGCCCAATTACTCAATGAGTTATTGAGGGAGAGGTGTATGTGGGAGAAGGTAAATAAGAAACTAAGAAAAGTCCCAAACTGGAATGTATGAACATTTCTGAGATTTGCATCAAAAGAGACACACATGGCTAAATTTATTGTCCTATCAGATACAAGGCTGACACATTTCAAATTGGTGGATGTGCAGTCTGAAGGAGTCAGATAAACTCATATTGGCTGATCTGAATCTATCAGCACATTTGCAAGTGGCTAATTCTTCAAGACAGCAAATTTAAATGGTAGGATGACTACTTCTTGATGTTACATGGCAAAGACTGAGTACAATTCCATGTTTTTGATTCTAGTAAGCAAGTTGGAACATGGTAGTCACATGGTTTTGAAACACTGCGTCGGGAGTGAGGGGGGAATCAAAAGACAAGACAAGCAAAAGGCCCAAGTTTTCTTTAGATTGCTCACCTGTCTGACGTCTGCTTAATAGCTAAATGCAAGAGCTTTTGGCCAATAAACTGTTATAAGAGTATGTTTTCCACAGAATGTTCATCGAGTGCTGTTGATTGCATAGTTTATAAAAACAATGTTTCAAGGGTTTTTTTTTCAATCTTCATTTATATTTGAGTTACATCAGTATCATTGGAACAATATTTTATTTTATGCTTTCTGTCAAATATGTCAAATTCTGTTGAATGTTTTGGGGGGGGGGGGTTGATAAAGTTTACCTGCCTACTTCTGACCATCATAAAATATGTTGGCCATATCAGTTCACGATAGAGATATTAATTTCCAGAGAAGATAATTGGGAAAAAAAATAATTTGTATGTACACTCAAATTACCTGGACAGCAAGAAAAGTGTTTATTCTTTAAAAGTCAAAAAATGCGATAAATAATCATATTTTGAAAGAAAGAATTCTCGTACAAAGGCTTTCATATTTATTTACTGAAGATTCCAATCCACCTTCAGATATGACCATCATATAGAACACAATTGCACAAACATTGCTGAAATGCCATCAGACATGGCTGCCATTACTAAAGATAGAAAAACCAGTTAATGACATTTCATGGGCTGGGTTTGTGTGTTGTTATTATGTAACTTGGGTTCAACCTGAGTTAATAAGAATTCATAATTCCATTAATTAAATAATTTATTAAACATCAATTTGATGGGTTTTTCTTATTTCACCATTGTATTTTAATGTGATGCATGCAGTGCTGCATTGTTATAGTGCGTGTTTGCATTGCTCCCATAGAACAATAAAGGTTAACTGAACGTGATCCATATTGTTCTTAACCCCCCAAAAAACCTATGAACCATAGACTGAGGCTTCCTTTGAGGACCCTACACTTGCTTTAGTGACTACAAGAAGACAACAAAATTTATGCATTGTCTGTTGACTCTTTGGTTTAGTGGCAATTACGATTTCATTGCTTTCCATTGTCAACCAGGATTTGTAGCTACAAATCAGTTACCTTTCAATAGTTCTCTCACTGATGAAGACTCCCAATCACAGTTGAATCTGTGCTGGATATGATTAAGATAGGCTTTTATGCCCAGTCTCAGTTGAATCTGTGCTGGATATGATTAAGATAGGCTTTTAAGCCCAGTCTCAGTTGAATCTGTGCTGAAGATGATTGAGCTTTTATGCCTTTTCTCAGTCTAATCTGTACAGAGATGATTAAGATGGGCTTTTATGCCTTGTTTCAGTAAATCTGTACAGATGATTAAGATGGGCTTTTATGCCTTGTCTCAGTCAAATCTGTACAGATGATTAAGATGGGCTTTTATGCCTTGTCTCAGTCTAATCTGTACATATGATTAAGATAGGCTTTTATGCCCAGTTTGGGTACTGACTTTTTAAATGCTTCACAATGAAAAAAATGGGTAGGAAATGACTTTTCTTTCCTCTTAAAGGCTCTATTCATTATCTCATGGTGAACTGCCACCACTATCAAAAGAGGTTACCAGTCCCTTACCAATAGAGACCTTTCTTATATGAAACTAAAAGCCCATGAGGTCTGAGCCATTGGTGCCTCACAGATCTATCTAAACCATTCTTCCTTGGAGGATGTAGTCAAGGAGGTATTTTGGTGAACCCATGCTACCTTCTCCTATTTCTGCTCATTAACACAACAATGTGGGCATTGTTTTCTTTGGGACCCATAGTTGGGACACAACATGTGTCCTGGTGTGACACCAACAATTTGTAAAGTGAATCTCTCCCTCAAACGGTGAGTATACTTTTTTCTTTGCTTTTGATCACATTAACACATCAGCCTACCGACTTGACTGACAAATTCAGCTGTTCAATAGTGATGGGTAAGATTATGCTGCTAAAATGTATTTTTTTATTGGGAGGTAAAACTGATTTAATTGTGCAATACTTACTTTGCTGAATGCCCTCATCCCATCCTGCTCTGATCTCCTGGTATAATGTTGTCAATGAAAAAGACGACTGTTGTATGCATGGTCATGTGGGGTGTACAAGTGGACCATGTATTATTGACAGTTCTCCACTATATGTGAGGACATATTCACATTGAATGGACAAGTTTTTTTACATGAAAAAGTAAAAGCAACATAGTAGCGACAGGTAAGTATTTCATAATTAAAATTATCTCCCAAAGAAAACTACATCTTATTTAATATTTTGCTACTGAAAATAGAAATGGCTTTTTCTTAGAACAAATAAGTCCTCAACATAATTAAATTACAGAAAGCACAGAGCATAAAATGCTTTCAAATTTGTACAAGTGATTCTTATCCACTATCAAATATGGCTAGCGTTACTATAAAACAGAAAACCTTTTAACAACTTCTCAAACACTTCTTTACAAATTTTGACAGTTTGCATCCAGCATTGAAGGTCTTTCAAATTGTTACAGAGGATGCCAATCTGCTGTCAATAATATCTACCATAACTAAAAATCAAAATAAATTAAAATAGAAGCATTTAAACTACTTGATCACAAAAAAAACCAATAGAATTTTGACAGAAAGCATATTAGGATTATGGACTTTGAAGCACCGAATATTTCAGTACTCGATGTCATTTTTTAGAATTTGATTGTACGTACCTTTAAATGGCAATTAGTCACTTTATTTGGATCCTCTTAAATCCATATTCCTTTGGAAGGCCATTATTTACATACAGTAAAATCAATGTTAAAGTATGTGGACATTTTTGGACAAGATCAACATAAACGTGTGATCCAGTACAGTTAAGGTGCAGAGCACTCAATAATCAGGATTGAATAGAATTTGGTTAAACAAAATTAATATTCAATTTTAAAACAACAATTTATACTTAATTTAAAATGATTTTAAGTTTGCATACATAACCTCTATGACTTTTTCTGTCATCTACAACAGTGGGAAAAACTTCAGCAGAAAACTCTGTTTTGTCCCAGATTTCATGGCCAGCTTCTGTTGCATTTGGATATTAGGCTCATGTCAGTCACGTGAGCATGGTCAGTCCAAATTGGGCTTCTTGGGTTTTTTGTTTGTTTTTTTTCTTCCACAGTTTTTTGTGCATTTCCTTGGTTGTGTCCATTGGTTGTTACAGCAGGGCCGAGTAGATCATTTAGTACATCATAAAAGAATAATTTTTTTAAAATTCATAATGTTTGTTCTGCAGATTTAAGGCATTTCAGTAATACATGAAGAAAAGTAAATTTTGCCAACAGAATGATTGTCTTCATGATCTCTATTACCTAAATCCATTGACAAGTGATAAGTCACTTGTTGGGGGACTAAAAGATCAGAAAAAATACTTGCTCAGCTTCGTATATTGGACTCGTTGTTAAAAGACTGTGTATGGGAACCCTATACATGGTCTCCGAAGATTGGTGATCTTTAAACATCTAAAGTATAAGATACTTTTAAAAAGTGTGGTTTCTTAAGTTATGTGATTTGCTCAAAGTGTGGTCTGTTCAGATTTGTGGCTTGGTCATAGGTCTGATATGGGTTTGACTTGACTTAGGGGTAGGTTTTTACATCAGAAACCAAGAATGCAAACCACAGGTTAGTATAATATAATAAATCACAGGTTAGTATAATATAATAAGTCACAGGTTAGTATAGTATAATAATTCAGATAATACAGTCTGTTTTCTGAAGATCAGTCAGGAGGGAGACACATACTTGTGTAACATGGGAAAAATTTTGAAGAAACCTAGAAGAGCTTCACGTAAAATTTTGATCACAATTTATCCCCCTGTGTAGCACATTAAGAAATGTGGAATTTTACAAGCATGGGTAGGAAATGGGAAAATATTTTCATTTCAGAATAAAACCTTCACATTCTCTGCATTTCAGTATAGTGTGGAATTAATCAAACAAAGCTTGTCTCATTACTGATGAGTAAAGCATAGTCATTGTGCAAGTCACTTGTACCAGAAAATCAGATTAAGAGGTTTTCACTTTTAGCAAGTTATTAAGAGATTTGTTGATTTCACTTTCCAAGGTTCAAGGAGGAACTCCAAAAAAGACCTGCAGAAATCAGGAGTGAAATCAGGTAAATAAAGCACCAAGTGAAACCATCAATTTTCCAGTGGTAAGTTTAGAAGTTATTCAGTTTAATGGACTGTTTGAGTTTGGTGAACAGTGCTAATGAGTGGTTGATACATAAATGGTAAGTAGGTGATTGTTTTTTGCAGGTCATAGAGTTGTCAGATTAATTTTTGTCTGCAATTAGATTAGTGTGCTTGAGTTTCCAATCTTATATACGTATGTGCCTTACATTGTTACCTTTTTTACGTCATGCACATGTTTGATCAAATTATCAATTTTGCAAGAGGAAACACATTCCCACAGAAGTCAACAATCAGTTCATACTGGACTCTTTACAATGAAAACTGTGTCATTCCAGGTAATAATTGTTGTAGAACAATCATTTTTAACATCAGATATGTACACATTGCCTGATTGAATTTGCACATTACTTTCAGAGGAGGTCTTGTCAACAAAAACTCCAACAAAAGAAAAAGAGAGACGTCGCAGCTCCACAGAAAGAAGCTCAGATGGACGAGTTGAAGTCAAGAAGAAAAAGAAAAAAGTAGTTGAAACTGCCCTTCTGAAGAGGCAAATCTCAAGACCTCTTGCCAGCAAGACAGCAGGTAGTCAAACAGCTGAATCAGATGTACAGGTAGTGTAGGAAATTTTTAACTCTTTTAAACTTAAGCAAATTTTACAAGCACATCTAACAACTTGTATCAAGTATTCATGACAGTTCAGGTATTGGAGTAAGAGGGTCTGTAAAGTTGGGGGTGGGGGCAGGTATATAACTTTATATGTGCTGGTAGTAGTGTGTAAGATGGGTATAAACTAGAACCTGAGATGTATAGAATGTAGTGTCTGGGTATATATTCCATTGACACCCTTCTCTGTGGTACACTATATATATATATATATATATATATATATATATATATATATATATATATATATATAAAACAAAACAATGTATTTTTTTATAGTTTGCCAGTGTATGGAGATTCAAATAATATTTTGGAAAATGGCATTATTAGTTCCAAAATATTTGTCCAGTGTGCAGAGGTGGCAGGGTTACAGAGGGACCAGATTAGAAAAACTTGTTACACCACCATTGTCACATTAAGACACACAAAATTAAAGAAGCAAAAGGTTTGGAAGTTGTGCCATAATCCATTCATATCCATTGTCACAGCTTAAAGTCACAAATATTCCTACCTTGATATAAATCTGTCAAGTTCTAGTTAGCACTAGAACCAATGATTCAGCTATAATAAACATGTCAAATGCCCTTCCCAACATCATACTTATGCTGTGCTGTGATGTCCTAATGATTGGGCATCTTTGTTGTACAGTAAATCTGTCAGATGTCCTTCTCAACATCATACATCAACTGTGCAGTGATGTGCTATTTGATTGGACATCGTTGTCCTATAATAAATGTCTCCAATATACTTCCCAACATCGTACATAGACTGTGCTCTGATGAGCTACATGATTGAACATTTTTGTTGTATACTAAGTGTGTCAGTTATCTTTTTCAGCATTGTACATACTCACTGATGTCCCACTGATTATCCATCATTGTTGCCCATAAAATTAGGTTTGCATATCACCAGATAGCAATTTTAGCAGAAATTGTTTTTAATCATGAATCATATTTTTTCCATGCAAGAGTGACACTTGATCTGTAGAAGAATGACACTTGATATTAGCATATAATTCTGCAGGCTGGTCTGAAGAAGAGTGATGCTTGATACTTATACTTAGGCATACTTGATATTAGCATATACTTAGGCACACTTGATATTAGCATATACTTAGGCACACTTGATATTAGCATATACTTAGGCACACTTGATATTAGCATATACTTAGGCATACTTGATATTAGCATATACTTAGGCATACTTGATATTAGCATATACTTAGGCACACTTAATATTAGCATATACTTAGGCATACTTGATATTAGCATATACTTAGGCACACTTGATATTAGCATATACTTAGGCACACTTGATATTGCATATACTTAGGCAAACTTGATATTGGCATATACTTAGGCATACTTGATATTAACATATACTTAGGTATACTTGATATTAACATATACTTACTAGGCATACTTGATATTAGCATATACTTAGGCACACTTGATATTAGCATATACACAGGCACACTTGATATTAACAGATACTTAGGCATGTAGGTCTGAAGTAGATCCTTCTTCATTAAATAACCGTAATGAAACTATATGTGTTAAGATTGTATTGGAAATATGCAGGGCATATTGACTGAAATAAATGGGAAAAGAAACTGATGATGAATCATCTCACCTGTGAAAAGCTTCAAAACAAAAGTCAGACATATTATTAAGTCATATGCCTGGCAACAGTTATTTGTTTCTATTTTAAATGGTGCAGTCACGGGTCTGTATGAGACAATTTGCCACTTAAACTTGCATATGCATCCTATTATGATGTAACTCAAAGATGAGTAATTTTTTAATTGGAATCTTTGTCCTAAGTTGGAGCACTAATTGGGATCAGTAATAATGAATCAACACATTATAAATCTCGTTCTTTTTACAGACAGAACTGGCAGTGGTTGATATTTTATGTGGAAGTGCTGTTGAGATTGTAAAGCCAGTGATCACGGGTATGTCCAGTGCTGATATTGCAAACAGAAGTAGTGTTGGGATCATAAAGCCAGCTCTCTCAGTGATGTCCAGTGCTGAAAGTCAGTCTTCAACCTCCATACCTTCTTCTCCAGCAGAATCTATTAAAAGTAAGTACCATCTTACCTTTTTCATTATTTTTTTGTACTAGGAAGAAAATACAGTTGTTTTATATCTCTTCACTTTCAAAACTTTCTTTTCCAGAAGAATCTGTCAACATTGAGTTCTTCATCTCCTGAACGATTCATCCCCTCATATCATGTTTAAACTTCGCATGCATTCTATTGAATGATTCATCACCTCATATGACATGGAAATTTAACATTTATTTCATTGAGTGATTAATCCCCTGATATGATGTGGAAACTTAGTGTGCATTCCATTGAATGATTCATCCTTTCATATGATGCGGAAACTTAGCATGCATTCCTTTGAATGGTAGAATCCTAGTGAAGAGTTTACCAATCAAGCACTAAGAAGAGTACACTGATCACATAGCTAGGTCAAGGAGATGCTCTTCATTTTCTTATGAACAGCAAAGAACACAATGTAGACAAGAGAGCTTGATAAGGGAAAACAGGAGAACATCTTATTATGAATAGTTTCACATTTTTCAGATTTTTGGCTTGCTTACTGCACAATGGACAAAAGTAGGTCACTATTTTTTATGCTTTAGTGACTGCAAAATGTTTTGATGATGCCATTTTGGAACAATCAAAACCCAGCATTCCATGGAATTCCTGAATTTGTGTTCCTTTGCACACTAAAACCTACTTATGCAAAAACTATGTTCCCCTTTAAACCCCAATTCTGAAATCAAACAAAGCCCTTGAGCCTCTGTTTATTATGTAATATACCATTATAGTATCTTAGTCAAAAACCTTTGTCCATTATGTAATATACCATAGCATCTCAGTCAAAAGTCTTTATCATTTATGTAATATACCATAGTATCTTAGTCAGAAACCTTTGTCCATTATGTAATATACCATTATAGTATCTCAGTCAAAAACCTTTCACCATTATGTAATATACCATTATAGTATCTCAGTCAAAAACCTTTCTCCATTATGTAATATACCATAGTATCTCAATCCAAAACCTTGTCAGTTATGTAATATGCCATAGTATGTCAATCAAAAGCTGTTCGTCTTGCCCTCTTTAAAAGAAGACTTCATCTCAGCTGAGAATTGTGTAGCATCCAGCTGATTAGTCCTGCTTTTTAACTATTCCTTCAGTAGAATCAGCACTTGTGGCACAGTAGATTTACTGTTACATTTATTCGAAATTGCATACATAATCAGTCAAAATCACATATATAATCAGTCTAAACTGCATACATAATCAATCTAAATTGCATACATAACCAGTCTAAATTGCATACATGATCAGTCTAAATTACATATATAATCAATCTAAATTACATATGACATACTTAATCAGTCTAAATTACATACATAATCAGTCTAAACTGCATACATAATCACTCTAAATTGCACACATAACCAGTCTAAATAACATACATAATCACTCTAAATAATATACAAAATCAGTCTACATAAATTACATAATCAGTCTAAATTACACATTACATACATAATCAGTCTAAATTACATACATAATCATTGACTTAGCTTAAGAATGTTGACTTAGACAGTAGGTCTTTACCCAGAAGTCTTTCCTTTTGCAGAATAAATCTGATGATATTAGTGTTGTATTTTATTTCATTCCATTGTCCTAAAGCACTTTTCTACAGTTTGTAACAATGTTTGTAAGTTACATTTATTAATATGTAAAGATTGTATTGTGTATGAATACAGTATAATCTCAGTTATTTAAACTCTTATTATGCAAATACCCATTATTATCCAAATGCTTTGCATAGTCCCAGGTAAATTTGGTCTTTCCAAATATCTTTTTTCTACATCTGTTATCTGAATGTCAATTATTCAAGTACACCCTTGTAATTGAAGTAATTTAGAAGTCCAAAATCCTCTAAACCTGTCGCAACGCATTATCCAAAGTTTGAAAACCATTATGAGAGGCGTGTTTGATTTCTTGAATCATGATACCAGTCTGTCTAAACTGTGAGTACTTTTTAATCAAAATGTGGGTTATGTGTCCTGTTTGTCACTAATCCAGTAATTGACTCACTTTTTGGTAACCCTGTTATTAATTCAGTTAATGACAGCAACTTTATGTAAAGTAGGTTTGATAAAAGAAAGTCAGAAAGTCATATAAACCCTTTGAAAGATACATTTGACAATCCATGTCTTTTTTTAAAAAATCTAGAGGAAGTCACTTTGTTTACTATACTGTATCAGAATCACCAAGCCAAGGAAACCGGAACAGGTACAGAGTGGGAAGAGGGAGCTGAAATGTTGTTGTTGTTGTTATAGGGTTTAACGCCATTTTTCAGCACAAGATAGGCTATACATGGTGACCAGTATTAGTGGTGGAGGAAGAACCCTGGAAAACCCCAGGAAGAACCACCGACCCACGAGAAGGGAGCTGAAATGTATAGAAACCAAATATAACACTACCCTTGAGATAGAACAAGGTCTCAAAAGCAAAGTCAAGATCGCTATGCAGTACAACATTTCAGTTAACATGCTATCAACATTGCTGTAAAACAAGGAAACAATTAAAGATGACTTCAGGAAATTTTTTCCAAAATGCAAGGCAGTGAAATCCAGGTTTTTCAGCAAGGTTGAAGAGGCAACTCTGAAGTGGTTTATAATCTGTTAGAGACCAGAATATTCCTGTCTCAGAGTCTATGATGTACACTTGTACCCTCATGACCTTCACTTTTTTTAACCCTGTTATTATTCAGATGTTTCCTTCTCCAGATGTCAGATAATCGAGAGTCTACTGTATGTGTCACTAACTTGAACCTGCATATGGAAATCGAAAATTGCTGAGAATTATTGAAGCTTTATTGTATGTAATAGAACGTGAAGTCATTTGCTTTCTCTCAGGTGAGAAGAAGGCCAGTAAACTGCGTTCACCTCCCAGTGCGTCGGAGACTAGCAGTGAGTCAACTTCTGAGACACCAGAGAGTGTGAAGCGGAAGAGAAATAAGTCTCTGGAGGAAAAATCAGGTGATTCATCTGTAATTATACCTTTCTCCACAAAAGTAATTAAGTTAGATAGTTGTATGGGACATCATTTTTGCTTAATCTTGTTCCAGACAATCAGTAGAGCAGATCCATTTTATCTTTTTGTCAAAACATACTTTAAAAACGATGTTCAGATAAGAACACCTTGCTGTTTTAGCAACCTTTTCCGTGAGTATGTTTATGTTTACATGAGAACACCTTGCTGTTTTAACAACCTTTCCCTTGGGTATATCTCAGTAGTTTGATTGGTTATAGATGACATGACCTCACCAATTATAAGTAACAAATCAGTAGATTATTTGAAAGTGAAGAGAAAATATTGTAGTTCTTGCAGAAAGGTCATTGGAATAAGATCTAAATGTCAGTTAATTGAGAAAATTTATTATTAATCTTTTTTTTACTTATTCCTAATTTATATTTGTAGTTATGCCACTTGATATGGTACCTCCGAAGGCCTTTGTGGTGGAGAATGATCACAATCACTATAAGTGTATGTTTGAGGGTTGTAACAAGGGATTCCGTAAAGAGCGCTTACTTCAGTATCATATCAAGTACTACCATAGGCCCGATGGGAAACCTGTGGAACCTATGCTTGCCAAAACAAGATGCAAAACAACTAGCATATGTAAGTTCAGATGGATTTCACTGATATTTAAATGACATTCAGATGGCATGTTGGTAAATAAATATTACTAGGTTAAATTTTGATGTTATTTGAGGATTTTTTTATTTTGTTTATAATGTGTGTTTGCATTTTGCACAAAGGCACTTGATCTAAACAAAGGAAATTTGTATGTATGCTCTTACCCATATCTAGATGAGTTTATTAGATTTTTATACCAACTGAACTATTTTTTTGTTATTTTATTTCATACTTATTTTTACTTTAGCTAGACATTTTTGCTGAAACTCGATATGTATGATATGGTAGAAACTGGTTGGCTAAGGGAAATAAGGTTTGAAATGCATTGTTATTTGCATATGTACATGACTTGGTTATATTTTTATGCCATTTAAATCATTTTTACATGCTTTATCAGGTTTTCAGAATTTCAGATTAGAAAACAAATCTGTATCGTTTGACATACATGTTTTACAAAATACAAGGTTTGTTTCGAAATTCTCTGATAACCTATAGTTATTGCATCATAACTGATAACCTAAAGTTATTGCATCATAACTGATAACCTATAGTTATTGCATCATAACATGTAAGCTTTTGTTATTGCTTCATAACAGATCACCTATAGTTGTTGCATCATAACAGATAACTTGTAGTTATTGCATCATAACAGAACAATGAAATGGTATAAACAATAACCTGCAGTTGTTAAATCATAACTGAACAATGAAATTTTATAAATGATATCCTGTAACAGAATAATGAAATTCATGTAGTTTCATGTTTAGCATTTTTCATGGATTAAACATTTTCATCAAGACCTAAATTGTTGCATCTGAAAAGGGGTCCAATTGCCTTTACAGATTTTAAATTCTTCTTGAGTCTTTATATTATTTATTTGTGTCAGTCACAAAAGTTAACTACATCCTGTACCCCAAGTTAACTACAGTCTGTACCCAAAGATAACTACAGTCTGTACATAAGATAATTACAGTCTGCACCTTATGATAACCACAATCTGTACTCTAAATTAGCTACAATCTGTACTCTAAGTTAACTACAATCTGTACCCTAAGTTAACTACAATCTGTACCCTAAGTTAACTACAATCTACCCTAAGTAAACCACAATCTGTACTCTAAGTTAATTACAATCTGTACCCTAAGTTAACTACAATCAAGTTAACTACAATCTGTACCCTAAGTTAACTACAATCTACCCTAAGTAAACCACAATCTGTACTCTAAGTTAACTACAATCTGTACCCTAAGTTAACTACAATCTGTACCCTAAGTAAACCACAATTTGTACTCTGAGTTAACTACAATCTGTGCCCAAAGTTAACTGCAGTCTGTACCCTAAGTTAACTACATTCTGTACCCAAAGTTAACTACATTCTGTACATAAAATAACTACATTCTGTACATAAGATAACTACATTCTGTACATAAGATAACTACAGTCTGTACATAAGATGACTACAGTCTGTACCTTGAAGGTCACTGGCCATCTGTATTGTACAAATGTGTGATAATATTATAGTCATAAACAAAACGCATTTGTTATGTATGCATACCATAAAAATGTTTAATTAGACTTAAAAATCCGCAAACTGACCAAGATTGTATTTTATCCAGGTTAACTATACGATAGTATCTCGCAAATAAAAATCATTATTTTAAAATAATTCACTGTGAGTCCAGATGATAATCTTTTCACTAGCATGGGTTACAAAAGTATTATTAAAGCAAGTTATTGTTGTGTATTTGCCCTGCAAACATCAATTATGATTACATATGACAAACAAATAGAAGCCCAGGTGATGAATAAACACAACTGGCTGCAAGCAATAAACACCTTGCTTAAACTTACTGGCAGGATATCAGATACAAAGGTTATTTTATTACAGAGCAAACCAGCCCCAGAAACTGACTTTGGTATCTTTTAAGTGTGCCAAATTTTTCTTATGAAGTTGTTTGACATAAGGAAGTCAGGTTTGGTGCCTTTGGATTCTCTTAAGTGTGCCAATTTCTTTTTTTTATGAAGTCGGCCAACATAGGGAAGCCAACATTGATTCCTTTTTACCTGTATTAACAGGAATTTTCAAAATAAATTGAAACAATAGAACAGTTTTGACAGTGACACATTCTAGTACATCGTGCACGCATATCGATATAAGGCTGAACAGTAAATTAGTTTTCAGTAGTTTCATCTAAATGTTCCCTATCCATAGTTGATAGTGTTTTATTTTTCAACAACAAGAAGCATGTACTTTGTCTTGTGGGGGATAAATGTACGTCATTTCTGGTTGGTGTCCTCTGTAGGTGGGAAATCGTAGCTAAGGGGAAGTAACAGCATTATATACTTTTATTGCGAGTAATTAAATGATTATTTCTTCTTTACACTTGATAATTTTTTTATTCTTTTTTGGTGAGTATAACTACTTTTAATCATGTAATGCAAATCTGATGTAAAAAGAAAAATGTTGGAATATGACCGGTGACCTTTAAAATAACCACAATCTGTACTCCAAGTTAACTACAGTCTGTACCTTAACTAAAATCTGTACCCCAAGTTAAATACAATCTGTACCAGAAGTTAACAATAATCTGTACCCTAAGTTAAATACAGTATGTACCATAAGAACACACACACATACACATATACACACACACACACACACACAAAGAGTATCCTAAGAATAAAGTGTATATTATCATTACATTATCACATCATCAATATGATGTTACTTTTCACCTGGTTATATTGTAGCACTATAAAATCTGGAAGATATTGGATGTTGTGGTGTGGTTACATCTTCTGTTGCTTGTTAAATAATGTAAAAGAAAAAAATCTTGTAGAACTTTAATAATGATAATAACAGTTTTGCAAAAGACAATAATGAAATCTACAAAGAGTATATGAGAACATTAAAAATCTTGTTATGTATATTTAATTTGCACTATTTGTCAGGGTTTTATATTCATTATATGCTGTGGGTTATGTAAAATTGTATCTTGTAGCTGACCTTGTCCACACTCAGGATCATTGTTTACCTGACCAGAATCATTGATTGGCACATCATTACAATTCAGGTCATTGGTACATTAGTACATTAGAGACTACAAGCAATTACATGCACATCAATACCTTCAGCATTAGAAGTTATTTGGAATACCACTAAAGATTATTGAGAACTTTATTCATTAGGACGTGTTAGAAATTTTAGGATTATTTGGGATTTAATTCACAATACTGTAAGTTACTTTTAAATTTTCTCTTTGTATTGTAGGGAAATAAATTATTTGTTAAATTTTACAAAATTTGTTGGCTTTTGCTCTTTTCTGTTACATATTTTAAGACCATAGAGTTGTGATAATCTATTGTGATTTACTACCTGCCATAAATCAGTGTTGCATTCCATCTGTTTTAGAAGAGCAGTGTGATCACAGCATTTGTGACCTAATGAACAAATGCACACACCTACATACCCTTTTCTCTGCCTCACCTACATACCCTTTTCTTTGTGTAGTTGTTAAGGAGTCCATGATCTTCAAACAGTGCAAGTTTGATAAATTTGAAATCTTCATTCAGCTATTACTCTGTGGACATTAAGTGACAGGGTACTTTCTTCCATATTTTTTTTTAAGTACCCTTGATTGCGGATTTTCATGCGTTAGCATTTTGCAAGACCTGTTCTCTCTTTGGAGTTTTTCATGTGATAGCATTTTGTATGACCTGTTCTGTCAGGGGAGTTTTTCATGTATTCGCTGTAAATATGCATTCTGATAGCATGCACAGAGTCTGAGAATGTGACATACTTCCTTTGAAAAACATGCAGTTTTTTTATATAATGTAGTGAATTTTTTGGAGCAAATATTGGCATATTCACAGTGGATGAAATTCTAAGTGTATTGGTTATTTATACATGTGTCCCAAACCTCTATAATCTTACCTTCCCTGGCAAACTCATGGGTCCTTTGATGAGTGAAACAGTTGTCTGATACTTTTTGTATGAACACTTCTCTTAACTTTTGTTTAAGCCACAACAAACTAACAGCTGGTCCACAGTGCAAATAACCCTTTTTACTAACACACCACCCAGTGTACTCTTTCTTGATGAACTTTGTTGCTGACTTAATTCATTAAATCTTGTACGATGAGTATCAAATACTTTAATGAGTATCAAATACTTTGATGAGTATGAGTATCAAATACTTTAATGAGTATCAAATACTTTGATGAGTATCAAATACTTTAATGAGTATCAAATACTTTGATGAGTATCAAATACTTTGATGAGTATGAGTATCAAATACTTTAATGAGTATCAAATACTTTGAGTATGAGTATCAAATACTTTAATGAGTATCAAATACTTTAATGAGTATCAAATACTTTGATGAGTATCAAATACTTTAATGAGTATCAAATACTTTGATGAGTATCAAATACTTTAATGAGTATCAAATACTTTAATGAGTATCAAATACTTTGATGAGTATCAAATACTTTGTTGAGTATCAAATACTTTAATGAGTATCAAATACTTTGATGAGTATCAAATACTTGAATGAGTATCAAATACAAATTTAATATTCCAGGTTCTACAGACTCGGATCATTCACAGTCATCCAAGTTGGTCACATCTAGCAGTCGTAAAAAACGACACATATCAGCGGGAAGTATCACCAGTAATATTAGCATTGATGATGAAAAATTAGAAGGTGAGGCAGTTCATAAAGTTTCTTTCATTGTGTTGAAGATGTATGATGATTATAATCAGCATTCTGCATACAGTGTCATCTGTTGATCTGATCCCCCTTTTATTCATTAGTTTCATTTATTCACAGCCATACATGGAATGATTTCATTCAGATCGTTTGGACTCAGTTTGACAAAATCAGCAGAATCCTGTAATAATCCATTATTCATCCATTTTACTTTTTCATCTAAGTCAAGCTAAGATTACAGCCATACTCTTCTAACATGTTCCATGGCCAGGTTGAGGAATACATTATGGCCACAATTTGAAAGAACAAAAGTGGACAATAGGCAAAAAGGCGATTGTTTTTGTCCTATTTTATTGCCACACCATCCCCCTATAACAAGAAATGACACCATTTTCATTCCTCCCTTATTTACATATCCTGGTGGGGGAAGGCTCCTATTCTTTGGGGTCAGATGGGAAAGTATTGACCATGAAAATTAATGTACCCAGCAAATGGTTTCGGAGGGTCATATCATGTTCAGTGTACCTCTTCCATTGTCCAGCTACTGATGTCCCTACAGATTTCCCTAAAGATCCATTCAGGGTAGATGTTATGCAACAATAAATGAACAGCTTTCTCACAATGTAAATCACTGGATTTTTTAGTTCTACTGGTCATAGAAAAGCTTTGTCCATCACATGTCATCGGTCATCTGATGTTCAGTCTGATAGCACAAGTTTGTTATTGATACTATTCATAAACTGCTTGGAGGATTGCAATGAAATTTTATACACACATTTATCCCATGGTCTAATTGGTCCTAAAAGATGATGGTGCTACTTGAATCTCCAACATCCACCACAGTGATCATCTTGAAATTTTTATTATATCAACATGCGGTTTTCACTGAAACACTTCTTATGTCTAGTTGATCCTAAATTGAAATTGTACCAGTCCAGCATCCAATATGGTCACCATGGCAGCCACCTTGAAAATCTTGTAATCACTACTCCTCCTGAATGGATAGTCATATCAACATAGGGTTTTATTAAAAGACTTCTTATAATGTCTAGTTAGTATAAAATGTAAATGGTGATGATATGGCATCTATTATGGCCACCACAGTGACCATGTTGAAAATCTTTTTATCGCTAAAATACTTCATATGATGTCTAGTAGGTCCTGAATGAAAATAGTGATAATCTGATATAGAATATGGCTGCCACTGTCTTGAAAATCTTGCTATTTCTACTCCTCTTGAGCGGATGGTCATATCAGCATGGGGTATTGCCTAAAATATTGCTTATGATGTCTAGCTGGTCCTAAGTAAAAATGATGCAGTCTGACATTCAATATGGCCACCATAGCAGCCATCTTAAAAATATTATCAGAACTCTACCTTGAACAGAAAGTCATATTGATGTTTGATTTTGCACCAGAAGACTTCTTATGATGTTCATTTGGTCTTAAATGAAAAAGGCCCAGATCTGACATCCAGTATTGGCACCACAACATACTTCTTGAAAATCTTGCTATTGCCAATCTTGAGTGGAAAGTTATATTTTGAAAATATTGTTACCTCAACTCCTCTCCAAATGGATGGCTATATCATCATGGGGTTTTCAGTAATAGACTTCTTATGATACCTAATTGGCTCTAGATGAAAAGGGTGCCAGTTATACATCCAATATGGCTGCCATAACAACTTACATTTTATTGTCACTACTATGATCTTTATGACATAGTGTTTTCCTCACCATAAGGAATTTAGTTCCCTGAATCATGATATTGTAAAGTAAAATAATGAATCCCTGAATTATGATATTGTAAAGTAAAATAATGAATCCCTGAATTGTGATATTGTAAAGTAAAATAATGAATCCCTGAATCATGATATTGTAAAGTAAAATAATGAATCCCTGAATCGTGATATTGTAAAGATCCCTGCCTGATAATGTTCATTATCTGGGCATGAAAATGTAATTTTATATATATGCATCTGACATAGACACATGCGTCCATCTTTATGCCCATGGGATTTAGACAGTGGGTCATATTTTGGAAACTATCAAGATCCCCACCCCACTCTATCGCTATTAGCATACTTAGTGGGCATGAAAAGGTAATTGCACATACCTGACATTTGCCCTTGGAGCATTTTTTGTCCTTAGGGACTTATCCAAGAGGCTGAAACTCTGGATGAAGGTCAAAAGAGAGATGTGTTGTGATATGTGTCTTATAGACACAGAATTCTAGTTTAATCATTGGCTAACAAAATTCTAGTTTAATTATTGACTAACATTTTCTCAAGAAGATTTTTTTCTGATAAATTTTTAGGAAAGGATGAATAATATTTTATTTGGAAGATAATGTCCGCATGTTTTTCAGAACTGTCAGGTACTGCATAACAGATTTTATAATAACTTGTAAAAGTAGCAATGTCAAGGAGCGCTGCACAAAATGACATGTCATGAAACACAACATCATGTCTCTCTACAGAATGACTTGTCATGAAACTCAGTATCATGTCTTTCTCATGCAATCATGTTTACCTGTCTTGTTTCCCCCATTACAAACTTATGAAATTATATTTGAGCTATCTCTCTTCATTGTGTTTTTAGTATGTATTGATAAGCAGAAGACAACAGTGGCAATGTTTATCGAGTTTTGCATTCTGAATGAGGATGAAATAAACGAAATCTTGGTAAAGAAAGATTCTTTGAACACAGATTAATCTAAGTATGTACTTTAGATTATTTTAGGGAAAGTGGACAACAAAATTTGGAAAATGATTAGTATGCTCTCTCTGAATTGGATGCTGCCAGAGGGGCCACTCTTTGTAAAATATAAAATATTCAGTGTAAGATACAATTTATTGTCCATGTTAGGGAGAAAAAGTGATGTTCCACTTGGATTTCGGCCACATGGAGCATGACTTGCCTTGGGTGAAGAAATCTAAATTAAGACTGATAGTATTTTGATTGGCATGATAATTGATGTCCCAACTTCAAGAAGTTAGTTTGCCATCAAGAAGAATCAGATTGTAAAATATTTTATTTTTTTTTAAATTGTGAGAAAGACTAATTGTTCCATACAGAAGAATTACATTCATGCATTCATTTATAAGCCTAAGAGCAAAAATTCTAGAGGAGAAAGGTGATTTAACTTGGTGAGCAGTATAACCAGAAAGACTGATCATTGAGTACTTTTAGGCATTCATGGTATTTTGGGTTGATATTTATTC
This sequence comes from Megalonaias nervosa, assembly GCA_016617855.1. Lineage (NCBI taxonomy): Eukaryota > Metazoa > Mollusca > Bivalvia > Unionida > Unionidae > Megalonaias > Megalonaias nervosa. The sequence goes on from JAECUM010002640.1 coordinate 68,557, forward strand.
AGAATTGATAGAAGACTGCAGTAAAATGCTTTGTTATATAGGATGTATTCTAATAGATCTCACCAACCCACTGACTGGAATATTTCAATAATGTCTAAAATATCTCTCTGATCCCCTTTTTTGTCTTCTCCAAAATATTAGTAAGCCCAGACGACATTCAGGCAGTGAAACATGAGAGGACAGCCAGCCAAGACACAGCTGTTACTGAGGAATCCAGAATGACAGAAGATGAGTTGGAGAAAGATGAGCTGGTCAACTGTATCTGTGGCATGAACGAGGAAAATGGACTCATGATACAGGTTTGTGAAACAAAATTGGTCCATACTGAGTCTTGTAGGTCTAACCACAGTAAATAAGTATGGAATCTCATGCTTGTGTGAAATACAAGTTTGGGAAATGTGACAATTTATTCTTAAATTAGTTAAGCTTACAACAGTGACAATGACATGACATTTTATTCCTAAATCTGTAAATCTTCCATCAGTGCATGATACATGTGCAGAGATGTTGACCATTTTGGATGTTCTGGAATTATTACATATTTTTACTGAAAGTTCCACCTTCCAAATTATATTGACAAAATTCTGGAAAATCAACTTTTGGGGGTATAAACAGGACTCTTCTTTTGCTGACACAGGTAATGAGAAAACTACAGGACCAGTATAAGAGACTGGTGCAGAGAATGTAGTTTCTGCATGTAAAATATATTATGTACATCACAAGAAACCAATCGATTAGACTTTAAATAGATGAAAACTGACAGAAATAATTAGTATAAAAGGATGCAGATATTCATGAGTAAAAACTAAAAGGTATGGGAATTCCAGATTCTGGTAATGGATGATTGGATGCTCCATTTATTCCCATTGGACCTTAATTGTTACTGCTTGTTGGTATGAAGTAGGTTATAATTTTTACTGATTGTAGGTACAAAGTAGGTTGGACCCTAATTTGTTACTGATTGTATTTATAAAGTAGGTTGGAACTTAATTGTTATTGATTGTAGGTATGGAGTTGGTTCATAAGAAGATACAGTATGATGAGATGCATAAGTTTGTTACTTACAACAAGTGTGTTATTCATAACAGAAGTGACATTAGAATTACAGAAAAGTATGCTTATGGATTGGCATGTCAGAAAACTTTAATGTACAGCTACCATTATTTGATTCCTCAACAGCCAGTACATCAGCTTCCACTTCCATCTGAGTCCTCTAAACTAGGACCATTTGAGTCATATAAGCTAGGCCCATTTGAGTCCTTTAAGCTAGGACCATTTCAGTCCTTTAAGCTAGGACCATTTCAGTCTTATAAACTAGGACCATTTGAGTCATTTAAGCTAGGACCATTTGAGTCATATAAGCTAGGCCCATTTGAGTCCTTTAAGCTAGGACCATTTCATTCCTTTAAGCTAGGACCATTTCAGTCTTATAAACTAGGACCATTTGAGTCCTGTAAGCTAGGACCATTTGAGTCCTTTAAGCTAGGACAATTTGATTTCAGCTTCTACTATTCCAAAGTCATATAGCTAGGACCATTTGAGACAAAGGATTATCACTGGATTAAAAATGATATTTCATGTGGTATTTATTGTGCTCTTTTTCAAAAATTGCAATAAGTGAAACACAATTTTCTCTTAGTTTACCAATGTTGAAAAATAGTGGTGTAAGTACTGTATCTTACTAACCTGTGTCTAATGTATACACCCAACTGTGAATGGCATCGATCCTTATTTACAAAGTATAATGTATACACCCAGCTGTGAATGGCATCGATCCTTATTTACAAAGTATAATTTATACACCCAGCTGTGAATGGCATTGATCCTTATTTACAAAGTATAATTTATACACCCCAGGGCTTCCAGTAACGCACAAATATATGTCCCTGATGCAATAAAATTAAAAATGATGCAATAACACCCCAGCCTAAGAGTCCTGTAGGACGCAATAAAAATTGCTGACCAAGTCAATTTCCAGCTTGCAGAAAAGGTCGAGGTTTCTCAAAACAGATGTCTCAAGGATTTTCTACGCCATCTGTTGAGGTCATGCTCATTAATTATGCATCGTGTTTATTTCCGATTGTAGCCGAATAAGTATAGTGTACATGATCTTGAAAGGACAATGCACTAAGGATTCAGATTAAATTAGAAGATAAATCCAACGATAATAAATATTACTAATATTTGTTGCTTTCACATTGAGACTCAGACAAAATGCCATTTGCAAATTTGGAGAAGGGTTTTGGAGGTTAAATGCATACATGCCAGCCATTGTGCTTTTGTTGTAATCATTACACCTTTTTTCAACAAATTACGTTTTATGTTCTCCAGTATATGGATTACACTGTTTAGGTAAATTAAAAAATAAAATAAATAAAAATCAAAAGTTGTGTTTTCCATTTTCTGTATCGTCTCTTTAATTCCACTCGCATAAATTTGAGAATCTCCTTTAAGAACATCACTGCTGCGTAAGCATTTTCCTTGTTTTCTGTTTATAGCAACTGTATATGACCCATTTTATTTCCAAGAAAACAGACAGGTTTCATCAGTTTGAACTCAGCCTCACAGATTCATTATATTCATAATAAAATTAGGTAGCGGACCAGTCTATGGTTTTATGGAAAATGGCTCCTGATTATAAGCTGGACACTTTACAGTGTGACTTGTGGATGTTATGTGATGGAAAATGTTAGAGCAGATGGATCTTGCAAACTTCAAAACATGTCAGATCAGAAAAAAGGACAAATCAACACCGTTTTACAAACTTTAAAAGAAGAATATGAGAGTAATGTAATACGGCACTCGGGATTGAGCACATGAATGCTTATTGCAAAGTTTAAAGTTAAATTCATGATCATCCAGTTCTGTAATTAAGATGCTTTGCACAATATTTTTGTTTTGGAGGATGCGTCGTATTACTGTCTAAATAACGGCCTTGTGTAGCATGTTCCCATGTCAACTGACGGGATATCAATTTTAATACATGAAAATTTAAGAATTACAAATAAGTAAAACTGACAAAGTTGTGTGTCTCTATATTCTTGGCATTGTAATGGACATTTATCCACTTCATGTATGCACAACATGCTTGTGAGAGGGGACTGCAACTTTTGCTGGTGGAACTCCTGTTTTTACCAAAATTCTAGTGAGACCTCTCTTTCTCTCTCACACACACACCCAAACACACACACACACACACACAACTTACTGTAGAAACTATAAAGTTGGACCCTTTAACATCTTGTAAGGACCCTATCCAATTCAAATATGGGGGTCCTCAGGACTCCATAAAATATCAATTTAATGGATGCCCTGCACCCAACTGTGGATGGCATCGATCCTTATTTACAAAGTATAATGCATACACCCAACTGTGAATGACATCGATTCTTATTTACAAAGTATAATTCATACACCCAACTAAATGGCATCGTTCTTTATTTACAAAGTATAATGCTTAGACCCAACTGCGGATGGCATCAATCCTTATTTACAGAGTATAATGTATGCACCCAACTGTGGATGGCATCGATCCTTATTTACAGAGTATAATGTATACACCCAAATGTGGATGGCATTGATCCTTATTTACAAAGTGTAACATATACACCCAACTGTGAATGGCATTGATCCTTATTTACAAAGTATAATGTATACTTCTTAGTTACTGAAAATTTCCAAGATCAACCACCAGGCAAGAAGCCTGAATAGTTTTGAAACAAATTTACAATTCAAGTCTGCCACAGCATCATATCATGACAAATAGCGTGAAGTTTGTGTATAGCAGTAAATTTGGCTGCAAATAATTTTGAACATTTAATTAGTGTAAATAATGTGTTTTAGGTTTATTTTGTGATTTCATATAGTGCAATACTGACCATAGAAGTGGATGGAGATAGTGTCGTATAATTTTTCACTAATTGTGTTCAAAATTTACTCATTTTTATCCCACTTTTCACTAATTGCAAGTCTGGAGGGTTGGCAGCTCTGCTGTGAGTTATTTCATCCCTATTCAAGCAAGCTCCTCCTTCATGACTGGCACTAGTTGGGAGAGCTCTGCAAAGAAAGGTTTTCAGACTTCAGTTGTGGAGAGAATCTTACTCTCCATTTTGAAGGCATATGAGAGAAAGTAGGATGTTTTCAGGTATTGGTGCAGAGTCAACAACATTGTCCCTTTGAGTACTAAAATCCCACAGCTGATGTTTCTCTGGTTGTTTGAGTAGAAAAAATTTGCTCTGATTACTTTCAAAGGTTCTTGCTTCATGATTTTGACACCTTCAGGCACCATGGTATAGGGGATGTTGGTCATGATAAAAGTCTATCAGAACTACTAGCCAGTTTTGATTTGAATAGACCAAAATCCCTCAGTTTCCAAAATGGGATCTCTGATGGGTTTTCACATGGTTTATTTCAGATCAAATCGAACCTTTAGTTAAAACTTTGCTAATGCTACTCTTATACAAGACATGTTTTCTGATAGGATTAGCGTCAGCAAGAAATATGAGCTAGTTACATGCCACTTCATTGAAAACAAACTGTTTCCAGTTTAGATTGGATGGTTCTGTAATGCGATTGGGTAAAGTATTCTCAGAGAAATACAATTTACTAAAAATGTGCTTTCTCATTTCAGTGCGAAGTGTGTTTTTGCTGGCAGCATGCAGCATGTTTTCACATCAATGAGACTTCTCTACCCAAAAAATACATCTGCTCTGTCTGTGAAAATCCTCCAGGTGGGTCACATAAGAATCAGATTATCATGATCTTTAGGGAGACCAGTATAACAACTTTCTTATGAGGACTTGTGTCAGATCTTTAGGAAGACTTGAATAACAATTTGTCCCATAAATTTCATATGAAGTAAGCATTTGTGTCAGATCTTTAGGAAGACTTGTATAATAACTTGTCCCATAAATTTCCTATGAAGTAAGCATTTGTGTCAGATCCTTTAGGAAGACTTGTATAACAACTTGTCCCATAAATTTCCTATGAAGTAAGCATTTGTGTCAGATCCTTTAGGAAGACTTGTATAACAACTTGTCCCATAAATTTCCTATGAAGTAAGCATTTGTGTTAGATCCTTTAGGAAGACTTGTATAACAACTTGTCCCATAAATTTCCTATGAAGTAAGCATTTGTGTCAGATCTTTAGGAAGACTTGTATAACAACTTGTCCCATAAATTTCCTATGAAGTAAGCATTTGTGTCAGATCCTTTAAATTCTTGCAACAGGTTATCGGGACAAAATCTGTGATCACTCATTATAATGTAGGCCATGGAGTTATATAGGACACCACACTTAATGAAATGGAATTCATTTCCATACCTGCCTTATTACAAAAACCATATTTATAAAGAATGGCCTTGTAGTAATGGAATACTATACCTACCTTATTACAAAAACCATGTTATAAAGAATGGCCTTGTAGTAATGGTATACTATACCTGCCTTATTACAAAAACCATGTTATAATGAATGACCTTATAGTAATGGAATACTATACCTACCTTATTACAAAAACCATGTTATAAAGAATGGCCTCATAGTAATGGAATACTATACCTACCTTATTACAAAAACCATGTTATAAAGAATGGTCTTATAGTAATGGAATACTATGCCTACCTTATTACAAAAACCATGTTATAAAGAATGGCCTTATAATAATGGAATACTATACCTGCCGTATTACAAAAACCATGTTATAAAGAATGACCTTGTAGTAATGGAATACTATACCTACCTTATTACAAAAACCATGTTATAATGAATGACCTTGTAGTAATGGAATACTGTACCTGCCTTATTACAAAAACCATGTTATAAAGAATGGCCTCATAGTAATGGAATACTATACCTACCTTATTACAAAAACCATGTTATAATGAATGACCTTGTAGTAATGAAATACTATACCTACCTTATTACAAAAACCATGTTTTAATGAATGACCTTATAGTATGGAATACTATACCTACCTTGTTACAAAAACCATGTTATAAAGAATGGCCTTATAGTAATGGAATACTATACCTACTTTATTACAAAAGCCATGTTATAAAGAATGACCTTGTAGTAATGGAATACTATACCTACCTTATTACAAAAACCATGTTATAAAGATGGGAATTTTGGTGAGGGAGTACTGTACCTGCCTTATTACATTGTTTTACTTTATATGAATATGTAAACTGTTAGAGGAATTACAGATGCAGCATGCCATTTAACATTTTGTTTTTCAAATGCTCATCAAAATTAAAATAGAACCAAGTATTCACTGACATTTAATTCTACTAAGTTGTCAGGAAACAGATGTTTTAAGTAAATATGACCCTGTCAGCTTTGTAAGATTATGACCCTGTTAGCTTTGTAAGAATATGACCTTGTTAGCTTTGTAAGAATGTGACCTGTTAGCTTTATAAAGAATATTACCCTGTTAGCTTTGTAAGAATATCACCCTGTAAGCTTTGTAAGAATATGACCCTGTTAGCTTTGTAAGATTATGGTCCCGTTAGCTTTGTAAGATGAATTCATTTATGTTTGAAAAATGACACAAATAAGTCTGTGAACCTTTATTGTATTGAAGGATTTTCAAACAGTGAGGCAGATGATCTTCCATGTCCTCTTTCAACCGTTGCTGTTCCTTCTTTAGGAATACGAGAAGGTTGCCATTACATCCATGAACAGGAATGGTTTAGGCAGGGCCAGATTCCATCCTTTGACTTCCTGTCAAGCCAAGGCCAAGGAGAGGAAAAGTGTCAGGCCATTAAAGCCACACATGATCTAATTGGGGACATTCATAACCTCACCATGGTACTACATGCTATGAAACAGAAACTGAAGATTGTCAGGTAGATTCAGTCTTATTTTTTGTCATTAAGGGGAAGGTAAAAAATTGGGATTTTACCATTGTATAACTTGTTGTTAGTCCAGAACTGAGAAGAAAAATAATTTACTTTGATTGTCTAATAGACAGTATCCATAACCAGAATTTAACAAAGTACTGTGAATATATTTATTTTGAGGGATATATATTTTTATGGTTTTGCAAAAAAGTTCTCTTTTCTCAGTACTTAAATTTGTGATAATATTTTATATCAATAATAAAAACTATTATTATAGACTTGCTACCACTACTAATGCATCTTGGTATGGAGTTTAGTTGTTAGCATCATTGTCATTGTTTAGCAGACCTATAGCTTGTACCCACCCACTTATGTTTCCACACAATAACTTCTTTAATTATTAATTTATTGTCGTCAAATTTGGAATGGAGCTAGTTGTTGATGACACTTTGGCTGAGATCAAATGTAAGCATTCATTTTCACTGTTTAACAGATTTATAGCCCCTGATTATCCTTTATAAACAATAGCTTCTGTAATTATTATTGGATTTCAGTCAGCATTCATTGTCACTGCTTAGCTGTTGTCCCCACTGATTGTCCTTTCCAAATAGTAGCTTTCTTAATTATTACTAGATCCAAATTTATTAAGCAGCTTGGTGTTGATGAGACCTTAGCGGAGTTCTGTTATCAATGTACCATGTCGTCATTTAGTGTCATTAAAGCCCCTAATGGTTATGCAACCACTTTTTATTTCTGCACAGTAAATCCCTTATTTCTTTTTGGATTTCAACCCAAAATCATTTTTTTTGTTAATGGATTTAAACTGAAAATCCCTTGTTATTGGAATTTCCTTATTTCTTATTACATTTCCCTTATTTATCATTGAATTTCTCTTATTTCTTATTGGATTTCAGTGCAGTTTGGTATGCTGTTTGATCTTGCAGAGACTTTGGCCAGGTTAAGTTGTCTTTGTTCTGTGTTCAGCAGAGTTAATGCTCCTGATTGTCACATGCACCCACATTTGTGTCTGCACATTAATTCCCTTAATATTATTATTAGATTTCATTGAAATTTGGTGCTTGAAGTTGATGTTTATGAGACTTTAACTGAGTTCAGTTGTCATCCTTCTGCATCATCATTTAGCAGTTTAGCCCCTGATTTTCTTTCCCACCAACTTTCTTTCCAGTACATTAAATCCCTTGATTATCGTTTCAACCCAATTTGGCATGTTACTTCATTTTGGTGAGACCATGGCTTAATTCTGTTTTCAATGTTCTTCATCATTATTTAGCAAAGTTGTAGCCCCTGAGTGTCAGGCCCATCCACATTCATTCAGTACAATTACTCCCTTAATTCTTAGATTTCAAAAATAATTTGGTATTCAGCTTTTATTTCATGATGCCTGGCTAAGTTAAATTGCTAGCTTTTATCTGCACATTACTTCACCTAATTTTTTATTGGATTTCAACAAAATTTTATATGCAACCTAATCATGATCAGGTCAACAAAAAGCATGAAATATCATTCCTAGAATATGCTTGTCTTTTTATTGTAATCAGCAGTTTACATGATCCACTCTCTCTTCGCTGCTATTTCTCAACCTTGTTGCACAAGAATTCAGTGTGCTTGTCAGCCATGGTCAGCCATCTGGCAAAGCACTTGGAGCAGATGCAATACCAGCAGATGTCTACAAAGCTGGAGGCTTGCACATGGCACAGAAACAGAATGAACTCTTCCAGTCAGTGTGGACCCAAGCAACTATTCCCAAGGAGAACAAGGATGCAACTATCATCCACTTGTACAATCGGAAAAGCAACCGATAATCCCAAGACAATCACCATGGCAACTCCTTGCTGTCAGTAGCTGGTAGCAAACTTGCCAGAATTTTGATAAATCATCTTATGCATCATATTGATCAAAGGATTCTGCCTCAGACCCTTCAGGAAAGGAAGAGGGACCACAGACATAATGTTTGCAGCTCATCACCTCCAAGAGAAATGCCAGGAATGGAACTCAACCTGTACATGACATTTTCATAAACCTGACAAAAACCTTAGACACAGTCAGCCATGCAGAACTTTGGAAGATTGTGGCAAAATTTGTTTGCCCAGAGAAACTCATCATAGCGGTTTGGCAGTTCCTTGATGGCATGCTCTCTTGTGTTATGGATGACAGTGGGTCATCAGATTTATGCCCAGTCACCAACAGAGACTAATAAGGCTTTGTGTGTTGGCCCCAACACTTTTCATTATAATGTTCTGTGCCATGCTTACTTATGCCTTCCATGACTATGATACAATGATCGACATTAGATACCAGACTGATAGCAAGTTCTTCATTATGAGGAGACTTCAGGAGACAACTGTTACCTGAATGCCAAATCTAAGTCTGGTATACAACACAGTATGCACCAACCTGCACCAGGAAGGTCTTACATACAGCCTGCCATCACAGAAAATGGCCAAACTCTGGCAGTGAAGAAGTTTATCTATCTCTGCGACACACTCTCACATGCAGTCCACATCATTGATGAAACCAATGCCAGAATTGCTACAGCAAGTATGGCCTTTGACAGACTACATGCAAATGTGTCGCATGCGCAGAGGGATCACAGACTACAGACAAAACATAAGGTCTACAACAAAAAACATTGTATTGCCAATTCTGCTATATTCATGTGAATCCTGGAAGGTGTACAGACACTATGCTAAGAAGCTGAATCAGCTTTACATGGCTGCTTGGGGAAACTGATGAGGATAAGATGGCAGGACAGGGTCCCAGATACTGAACTTTTTACATGTTCAAGCATTAAATGGATTCACACTCTGCTGATATAAACACAGCTGAGATGAGCAACCACATCACAAGGATGTCCAGTAATGAATTAGTCAGTGTCTTACTAGCACGCTCCAATCAGTAATGAATATGTCAGTGTCCTGCTGGCATGCTCCACTCAGTAATGCATCAGTCTTGCTAGCCTGCTCCACTCAGTAATGAATCTGTCAGTGTCTTGCTAGCATGTTCCAATCAGTAAAGAATCAGCAGTGTATTGCTAGCATGCTCCACTCAGTAAAGAATCAGTATCTTGCTAGCATGCTCCACTCAGTGATGAATCAGTTTCTCACTAGCATGCTACATTCAGTAATGAGTTAGTCTTGCTAGCACACTCCATTCAGTAATGAATCAGTCAGTGACTTGCTATCATGCTCCAGTCAGTAATGAATCAGTGTCTCACCAGTACGCTCCACTCTGTAATGAATCAGTCAGTGTCTTGCTAGCATGCTACTATAGTTTTATGAGTTAAAGTCAAATTTAGTTTACCACTACCATTTACAAACATTTAACATATTGGATCCAAGAGAAAGCAGGGACAGACCTTGACTTTTTAAAAGTGGTTTGAGTTGAAAAGGAAAGGTGAATTTAACTTAATTGTACTCTTTACACTGAGAACTCTCAGCTTTTAATGGTAGTAATAATAATCTTCTATTTTTGCATTGCTATATCTTTTCCTAGTGCGAGTGTCCCCTCCAAGGAGTTATTCCCTTCTCCAATTAGTAATTCTTGGTCTAGAATAAAAAACAAGCTAATTCCAGTTTGATACCATAGTCCAATTCTTGATATTGTTCTTCTTGGATTTGGACCAAGACTGAAAAGACATCAGTGCAGGGATGGAGGAGGGAATTGGGCAGTAATTGCAGTTAAGTATTACATAATTAAAAAATTAGGATTAGCACAGGAAAAACTACATTTTAAAAGCAGTAACACATTACTTGCTATTGTATTGCTGAATTTGCTGGCCTGGTGGAGGGCTGATGGCCTGAGATAAGCTGTCAAAGTGAACTTAACATTATCATCAGCAGAATGATTAACTGCTGACTGGGGGACAACTTGACTGTATATTGGACTGATACAATAGGGCTCAAAGCATAAATGCCCTCACTGTAGTGTGACAGTGACTGAAGGTAAAATGATGCAAAAGTGGAGTGAGACCACCAGAAGGCAGTTTTCTTGACATCATCCAAAGAAGAAGGATTCAAATAGTCCCAAGATGCAGCAGTAGTCTTGACCTCATAGAGTTTGATTTTCGTGAAAGAGAGGTCTTTCTCAAGAAGAGATTGGTACAGTCTTTTAATAATCCACACAATCCACCTAGAGATGGTGGCTGACAAGTTATCATTGGTACCTTTGATAAGGACAAAAATATTTTTTCCTTTCATTTGTCTTTGATTAAGATGGAAAGATAAAGCTTTAAATGGACAGTGGAATCTAACTTGATTAAGATGGAAAGGTAAAAGCTCTGAATGGACAAAGGAATCTACCTTGATTAAGATGGAAAGATAAAAGTTCTAAATGGACAATGGAATCTACCTTGATTAAGATGGAAAGATAAAAGTTCTAAATGGACAATGGAATCTACCTTGATTAAGATGGAAAGATAAAAGTTCTAAATGGACAATGGAATCTACCTTGATTAAGATGGAAAGATAAAAGTTCTAAATGGACAATGGAATCTACCTTGATTAAGATGGAAAGATAAAAGTTCTAAATGGACAATGGAATCTACCTTGATTAAGATGGAAAGATAAAAGTTCTAAATGGACAATTGAATCTACCTTGATTAAGATGGAAAGATAAAAGTTCTGAATGGACAAAGGAATCTACCTTGATTAAGATGGAAAGATAAAAGTTCTAAATGGACAATGGAATCTATCTTGATTAAGATGGAAAGATTAAAGTTCTGAATGGACAATGGAATCTATCTTGATTAAGATGGAAAGATAAAAGTTCTGAATGGACAAAGGAATCTACCTAGATTAAGATGGAAAGATAAAAGTTCTAAATGGACAATGGAATCTACCTTGATTAAGATGGAAAGATAAAAGCTCTGAATGGACAAAGGAATCTATCTGAAGATGGAAAGATAAAAGCTCTGAATGGACAAAGGAATCTACCTTGATTAAGATGGAAAGATAAAACTCCAAATGGACAAAGGAATCTACCTTGATAATCCCCAGGATAGATATGACTAAGTTTTTGGATTTTAATATGAACAGAAGCCACCAAAGGTATCTGATTGATGGCCAGAAACCCAGACAGGGAAAGAAGAGACTGAATCATAGGTAACTTGAACCATAAATAGTTCTTTTGCACTGACAAAGCCTGAATTTCCTTGCTAATGCAATGGAGAAAAGGAAGACTATTTTAAGGGTAAGGTTCTCAAAAGAATATTTATTCTAAGGTTGATAAGGAGGTTTGGTTGCCAACCAAAGAAAACATGAGAGGTTACCTCTTGGCATGAAAGAGCAACAGATTGTTTTCTGGAGCTAAATGTACATGGTTCAAATCTCTCTCTTTCTCTCACTCTCTCTCTCTCTCTCTGATCTGAAAGATTGACCTATGTGAAGACTTCAACCTACAATACATTCCACAATACACATCTTTCTTTCTTCAGAACCTGGATGTTAACCTAAGTCTCAACCAAAGAGACAAAATTCATTTAAGCAGAAAAGGAACCTCTCAACTACTGAGAAATATCAACAAGTATGCCCCCATTTTAAGGCACTATAATGAAGAGTACTGTCTCTACTGTGGGGAAACTGGGCATATGACACAGGTTTGCCATCATGGCAAACAGATTGAGTGCTTCAGATGCCATAAATTTGGACACAAACAAAGACTCCATCAATCAATGTATTATACATACTAGGAAGCTGGCAAAGAGGAGAATGCCAATGCTTCATCTATAACAAATCTAAATGTACCTAGTGAGACTCTTGACTCTAACTATTCAATGGACACTACTGTAAATGCAAATGTTAACGGATTTTCAGGGTCTGTATGTGACTTTGAAGATGCTAATATATATGAACATTTAAATATGGAAATAGGATGTAAGAATGATAAAAGTAGTATGGAGACAATCTCAGTGAGTACCCCATTGCATGATGACATACATATAATTGATATGAAACTAAATACAAAAGGTTTTAACATAGGTCACTTAAATGTACAAGGTATAGTGGGAAAAACAGACCAAATTAAGTTAATGTTGTCTTCCAGGGAAAATAATATACATGTTTTAGGACTCAATGAAACCAAATTAAATGCTAACCACAATGATGATCTATATCACTGTCAAGGCTACAATAAACCATTACGCAGGGACAGAGAGACAGCAGGGGGAGGTCTTGTCGTATACATTAGGGAAGATGTAAATGCAGAAAGGTGACTTGACTTGGAGTTGCAAGAAATTGAGAGCATCTGGGTGGAAATTTCTCAAAATAATGCAAAATCATTCCTAGTGGGTTTCATTTATAGGCCACCTTCCTCCAAAGCAATTTGGAATGATAACTTTTCGAAACAAATGGAAAATGTTCTTGCACAGGAGAAAGAAACATATATACTCGGTGATATAAATAAGGACCTTCTCAATACTCAAATAAGGAACAACTGGATGGAATTTATTGAATCATTAGGCCTAGTCCAACTGGTAAATGAGCCCCACAAGGGTAACAGAAAAATCAAGCACTCTTACTGATCACATTTATACCAACCTACCAGACAATCTGGCTTGTGTTAATGTACCAAAAGTTGGTCTTAGTGACCACTATCCTACTTTTTTGACAAGAAAGGTTAAATGCAAGAGAAATAAGAAAAATACACACAAAACTGTCACTTACAGATTGTTCAAAAAAATTTAATAAAGAACAATTTCTCAATGACCTATATAAAGTTCCATGGAACATGATCCAAAATTTGGATGACATAGATAAAGCTCTGAGGGTGTGGACTGACTTATTTATGGATGTAGTCTCTAAGCATGCACCACTGAAAGTACAGGAGTAAAGAATGAAATCCAACCTAATTGGCTTACCACTGAAATCCTAGACGCTATGAAAGCACGAGACCAATTTCAGGCTATGGGAAACCATGCACACTATAAAGTATGGAGAAATAAAATAACAAGTATAATTAATAAAGCTAAAAAAAAATTATTATCAATCAATGCTTGAAAACAAAAAGAGCAACAAAAACTCCATTTGGAAAGTCTTCAATGAACTCACTGGAGGAACACACAAAGATCAGATAAATAAAATTCACTCATTTCTGGTGAATGACACCATAGTCACTGATGACAATGATACTGCAAATGTTTTCAATGATTTCTTCACCAACATTACCACAAAGTTAAAAGAACCAGTGATTCAAAACAACTTTAATGAACTTAAAAAGTTCTGCAGCAGCAAAATCTCTAAGGAGGTATGTTTCTCTATCCCACCAGTATCAAAAAACTTTGTTAAAAAATGTCTCAGTGAACTTGATACCAAGAAAGCTACAGGACTTGATCAGATTGGTCCATGGCTCATCAAATCTTCTGCCTCTGCTATTGTAGATAGCATAACATTCATAATCAATTTAAGTATTGCAACCTCATCTGTCCCCAAAATATGGAAAACTGTAAAAGTAACTCTATTCACAAATCTGGTTCTAAGGATGATGCTGATAACTACTGGCCAATCTCAATACTACCAAACTTGTCAAAATTGATTGAAAAATATGTCCATGACTCATTCATGTCATATTTAACCAAACACTTGCTGTTACACCCTAATCAATCAGGCTTTAGACAGAAACATTCATGTGAGACTGCCTTGATCTCCCTAACTGATAAATGGCTTCAAGCACTTGACCAAGGTAGAATAATATGATCTGTATTTGTAGATTTCAGGAAAGCTTTTGACATGGTGGATCATGAAATCCTTTTGAAGAAACTGAAAATCTACCAATGTGATGAAAGCACAGTTAGATGGTTTACTTCATACTTAAGTGAGAGAACACAACATGTTTATTTAAATAATGTTCTGTCTGAACCTGGAACAATTAGATGTGGAGTACCACAAGGCTCAATTCTAGGTCCATTACTATTTATTTTATTTATTAATGACCTACCACTTGTACTAAGGGACTCAATATCATCTGCAGATCTCTATGCAGATGACACAACATTGTCAGACATCCAAAACACAAAGCATGAACTCGAAATTTCTTTACAGAATGCCCTAAACAAACTGGACAACTGGTGCACATGCAATGGCATGGTGGTAAATACTGGTAAAACTAAAATATTACTTATCTCAATGCGGCAAAAAAGGACAAAACTTGATAGTGATGAACTATGTCTGACATGGAAAGATAGAAATTTGCAAATGGTCTGTCATGATAGACTACTTGGTGCTTTGGTAGACAATAACCTATCATGGACTGAACATATCAAACGTATCAGTAAAAAAGTCAATTCAAGTTTATGGCTTCTCAGTAGGATAAGACACTTTCTCCCTGAAAGGCACAGAATACTATTTTATAACAGTTACATACAACCCTATTTAGACTACTGTAATACAGTATGGGGTAATTCAAATGATAAAAAACTTAGCAATGCTGGCACATCTTCAAAAAAGAGCATTTGGGCTAATATCAATACAGAAAGAAAGCAAGGAAAATTTTGCTGGTAAGTTAAAAATGTTACCTATTAAAGACCGAATCTGTTTGAGAAAAGCCAAATTAATGTACAGGATATCCAATAATAGTGATCCTGAATATTTACAATCACTATTCCAGTATAGGCTACCTGGTAATACTCCCCACCTGCGATCCATGTCTACCAAACAGTATAAAGTTCCCAAACCAAATAAGGAATTATTTTTAAAAAAGTTTCCAATACTCTGGAACTTTGCTCTGGAATAGTATTCCAGTTGAGATTAGAAATGCCCACTCTATTTCCTTCTTCCAAACCCAATATATCCAGTGGCTTCAGAGATGCAGCTAAAATAAATAAATTCCGTTGTATGAGGGCCTCAAGGTAGATTAGCTCTTAGCTAATTGAGTTACCCTCTTTAAATAAAGTCTTTATTATTATTATTATTATTATTATTATTTATTATTATTATTATTTTATTATTATTATTATTATTATTATTATAAGAAAAAGCATGAAAATGGACAAGCATTTGCAAACCTTGGAAGTAGATTGTCATGTAGCCTGAGTGATGCATTTGCCAGACTGGCTTGAAAACTGATCCTGGCTGACAAATCATTTGATATGAGCTAGACATGAAGATGGAGGGACTGTGTTGCAACAGCAGATCCATCCTTAGTGGGAAGGATGTGGTACTGGAGCATAAATCTGAACTCTAGTCAGAAACCTGTCCTAATTTTTCCACTAACTCACATGGTGATGAAATTTGGAACCTAAGGAGATTTGAGCAGATAGAGGTCTTTGTGAGGTCTCCAGCCTGCTCAACATGATAACTGTAGAGGCTGTGTATGAAGCCTTTCTTGGGTTACTAAGTCTGCTGCCATGTTCCCCATGAGAGGAGAGAGGTAGAGGCAAGCAGACAACGAAGTCTTCTTGACCAGTCCTGCTATGTGAGCAAGTTTTGTGAAGTTCTGTCAGGAGGAATATGGACTGTTCCTTGAAGGTGAGGTACTGTCCAGAGGAATATGGATTGTTTCTTGAAAGGTGAGAAAATCATTCCCATGTAAATAGAATTATGAGAAGGGATGAGATTGGACATCTCTTGATTGGGGATTAGGCCTAGACAAGTCAATGCCTTGCAACAGAAAAAAAGATCCTTCTGATGGGCAAGTCTGGGGATATTGGGCATCAACTAGAGACATGGATGTACCTCCAGATGGGAACCCCAGAGGACCTTAAATGAACCACTGTTACAACCATCACCCTGGTGAAGGTTCTGGGAGGGGAAGTTTGACCAAAAGGATGAACAGTTTTTCTCATGGTTCAGCTGAGGCATGAATTGTTCAACTTTTGCAGCAATCAAAATACTGAACATGTATCTCCATTGTTACAGGCAATATTTGTATTTATTATATGCTCATTTATTTTTCCATTAACTCTACAATGTCAGAATTATGCAGTATTTTTCCATACTACATGGCTTCATACTGCACAACATGCGTCTAAAAATAGTATCATGTATTAGGAACCACTTTGTAAACAAACCACTCATGTAATAGATGCTTTAGCTTTTGGTCAATTAGATTTGTTTGTGAATGAACTAAACAAGCTGTTTCATCCATTTGAAAGTAGAGATCATAAAGTTAAGAATGTGGATGAGTTCACTGAGTCACAAACAAAACTTTGAAACAAGCAAATGAATGAACATGATATTTGCAATGTCAGCAACAAATGTGAAAGATGCAGTAATTGAAAATACCATTCTGATCATTTAAACAGTTATTTAGGAGAAATATTCGTAACTTTTCGCAAATAGAATGGTTCAGACTATGACCAGTGTGCTCTAGGATTTACAAAAATAGCATAGAAAATCCTATTTAGGCCAAGGGCTGTTGCATAGCTATCAGAGATGTAGATGAAAATACTAAATTCAAGAAAAAAATGCAAATGAAGTTTTGTGGGAAACTAAGAGCATTGCAGCCAATAAGTGAAGACAGAGAAAAGTATTATTTCTGCTGGCTAACTGGACTGTCACACAACAGCTGCTTTGCAATTTCCCCTATTCAGCTATTTTGATACATTGTTAGGCTAGCAGTAGAAGCCATACAGGTCATAGCTGGTGTCCCTTCAACAGCAAGCATTCAAGTGACAAGGCATAAACGTGTGTCTTCTTTAACTGGTAATAAGAATGGCAATAAATATGTTGATATTTATGCATCTTGAATTTCCTCAAAATTTACTTAGTTATGCAAATGCGAACGACATGATCAATGCCATTCATTCCAAACTTGATACCGCAAAATTGTACTGTAATTTTGACTACATTTCTAACTGAAAATACATTCTCCTTGATACACTCAAAATAAAATGAATGTGATATTCCATGGCATCTTTTGATAATTTCAGTTAAAAGAATGTTTCGCATATTATGATTCCAAACAATCAATGACAGAACAGAAACAGAGGTGCAGTTGATTCAGTGCTAGTCCACTGCTCAGATGTACATCATAATTAATTGACTCAGCTATTTTTTAAAAATCCAGTCCATAACAAGCAGAAAAGCAGAATGAAGTTGGATCAACAGAAAAACAAAATTCATCAATTCCAGACCAGCTGGAAAAGTTGTTTCAATGCGCATTCATTTACAATGTGACTAAATTTCAATTTTAAGTAGACCAAAATGAGAATTTGTAAAACTAATTTTGACTGTACGACGAAGTTCAGCAGTCACTGGGCAGTGCTCTGTGAACATTAACATTGTTATTGTGTATTGATGATTCTACGGTTATGGATTTATTCTGGAATACAGCATAAATTCATTTACTTCGTTTCTTGTAGTGTGTTTGTGTAAATAATTAAGCCTTAGGTAGAAAATAAAACGAGTAAATAAAATGAGTATATAATAAAAAGGTTATGGCATTTGTATAGGAAACATGAACTCGTTTTTCAGGCTAAAACTGCACTCCCAAGGTTGTGCAGTATTACTCAGAAAAACTCGTTCATATTTTTCCATACAAATGCAGTAACCTCTAATTAGTTCTGATACTGCTAGAACATGTATCTCCATTATTACTGGTAATATGTATATTTAGTTCTATAATACTGGAAAAAGATCAGTTGCTTTTTGTACATCTTTTAATGACATCCTAAAAAGATGAGTTATTGTCCTGTGTCAATTATTTATCTTGATATTAAATGAAAAACTAAGTATTCACAATAGCAGCTGTACTTTCCATGTTATTTAAATCTTGGACAAATGATACATTATGTGGGACAAGTGATTTTTAACAAGTCATATGTTCAAGACAAGTGGATCACATGCACAAAAAATTAAGTATTAAATTACCTCACATTTTACCTTTAATATATCAAGGCCATGAGTTTGGTTTCATTCATTTTTAAGAGAACAATGTTTTCTTACTATTTTGAATTAAATCCAAGCAGGTCAAAGAGATACATAGGTAAACTTTGTTTTAATAGTTAGTTATATATAAAGTAATGATTGTTTATTATGTATTTGGATACAACATATCCTTTGTTATAACATTTGAATTTAAATTCCCAAACAAAATTCCAAATTTGTATTCCAAAGGTTTTGTAATAACATTTGTTTCTTACAATGTTTTAATTGGTTATTATGTTTGGTTTGTGTGGTCTGGCTGGGAAAATTAGCTTTGTTAAAATGTGATAACCTGGTTCCCAGGATTCCTCTAATTTCAGATTGGGCCCCACCTATAATCTAAGGGAAGTGCTTATCTGGCTTGTCAAAAGAAAATCCAATTTGTCTGAGCAAACGTTTATGATGCTGATGAAATGGATATTTTTTTCTTCAAGTTGAAAGACTGATAAATTAATATGTATCCCCATGTAATCTACTTTAATACCATACTTCTATCAAAAGCTGTAAAATTTGTGTACAAAGTGAAACATGTGACCTATGAATGGGGAACAGCCTGTCTAGTTTACCTATAATTAATGCTAACTTGGCTTTAATAAATATGTGATTCTACTGGCTGTAGGACAAAACACCATTTTAAGGCAGTCTATTACACATACCATTTTATAATTTAAATTTACCATTTTTTAAAATTAACTGATTTTTTTTTAATTGAAAAAAAGGAAGAAAAGAAATCGTATTTTCATGACTTCTATCCATGCATTACAGAAATCAGCTAGAATCAGTATAATGGATACTGGAACTGTTCAGCTGTTGTTACAACCAGCGCATTGATGTGTGGCTGAGATTATGGCTAACACATGTACACACCATGCTAATTGATTACCATATTGATCTAATCTGTTCAGTTTAGATGAAATGTGGATTCTTTTTAGGTGTTATAAGTAATAATGGGATCAAATATGGTCTGTAACTTTTGAGTCTTTGATGAAAAATCTATCATTCTTTGTCAGAAGTGAGATAAATAGGGAAGACCTATCATAAACTGATTTAGTAGAAACAGTTAAGTTTTCTAAGGTTAATAGAAAGCAGATGACTATAGCCAATTTCTTTCCATCGAAATAAATCAAGGACTAATTTACTTGTCATTAAATTATTGAACAAAGGTGTTTTCACATAAAAGAGATTCTTATGGTTTACAGGAAGGCACATTTACATGTATGTTGATACTTCATTAGATGGTAAAACTTGATGTTTATTATCATTTTTAAAAATCATAATAACATGAATTTATACCAGTTCTGATAGTAATCATACCAGTATAAATTGTTTGCATTAAACATCATTGACATTGGCATGTACATTAACATTTTAAAAAGTAAATGAGGTTATACATTTTATTTCTTCACTTGAACAGATGGGTTCAAGTTTTTGATTTTTTTTCCTCTTCACTTTTGCTTTTTCAGGTGATCCCTATCATCTGTCCTTCTGTCTGTCCTAGAAAATTGACAAAACATAATATATAATGAAAAATCTGTATTCTGCAAAGAAATCCATTGATGTGGTCAGCCTTAGATAGATTTATACATCAGCTCTACATTGTGCCCAGTTTGTGGTCAGCCTTAGATAGATTTATACATCGGCTCTACATTGTGCCCAGTTTGTGAAGCAGCAGATTAAAAAATATATTTGGGCTATATAAAAAAATGACCCATGTTTGCTTAACATTGCAAGCATTGTTTCTTTCATTGTTGTGGTTGCCTCATGAAGTGTTGCCTGTAATCGGTCTGTTTACATGAGTAGATGGTATTTCACACACACAAAAAATCAAGCAAAAATTGGTACTATCAAAATTTAGTGTATTTATTGGATTTTTCCCACTAATTGTGTTCAGCATTTTGTAGCACAGTGAATTCACCTGAGCAGTTGTGTATGTGTGGCATTCAGGAAAAGATAATCTTATTCAACAAACTCTTGTGTGGCACTGTAAGATCCGAGTCAGATAAGTCTCTGTTAAAACACTGTATTAGTCTATGTTTATGTGGCACTGAGAGACCCAAGTCAAACAAGGCTGTGTTAAGATTTCAGTCAAACAAGGCTCTATTAAAACACTATATTAGTCTCTGTGTGGTACTGTAAAATTTGAGTCAAAGCTGCCAGAAAGGCAGACAGGGTGTCACAGCATCATTATAGCTGCCAGAAAGGCAGACAGGGTGTCACAGCATCACTAAAGCTTTTTTTAAAAAATCTCATGACTGAGTTATGTTTTGGCAAGTGTTACCAGGAATATGTTTCACAGTGGACATTGGTTGAACATTTTAGCAACCTTGTGTATGTTAGAATGACAAGATTGTAATGATCAAAGTGTTATGGGGTTTACATTTAATTATAGAAATATGGCTTTATAATGGTTGACAAGAATGTCCTGTTGATTTCATTTGACCTTTCATTAGAATATAGATTAGTGCTAGTCCATTGATCTTTCATTAGAATACAGATTAGGGCTAGTCCATTGGACCTTTCATTAGAATACAGATTAGGGCTAGTCCATTTGACCTTTCATTAGAATACAGATTAGGGTCTCGTCCATTTAACATAAAGGTAGAAAGGTGTGCATGCCGAATGCTTATAAAATAATTCCTCTAACCATGCAAGCAATATGCCAGCATGCCAATACCTATTTTACAAGTGGACTTTCCCTGCATGAATATTCCACTGGAAGTTGAAACAGTTAATTCTTACCGAACTCTTAATTGTTTACAGAACACAAAGCATTTTACAAAAATGTTCCCATCAAATGCCTGATCAACACCTTCATCTACTCTCATGTTTAAATTTCTCCATTAAAAGCCTGATGAATACCTTCATCTGTTCACCTCATTAAATTTCTCCAGTGCTTTCATTGCTATGATTTAGCTCCCAAAGTCAAGTGTGTTCATGGTATGGTCCTGTGTGTCTCATCCCTCATCCATCAGTAATTGCTTATTTTAAAAAAATTTCTCAGAAGCCAAAAAGAGTTTGAAGACAGTTGTCATAGCAACAACTCGTACAATTTTCGTTTATGACCAACTTGGTATTATAAGAAGGCTATTGCTGAAAACCCCATGTGGATATATATTCAGGAGTAGCAAGAACAAAATTTTCAAGATGACTGCTTTGGTGGCCATACTGGGCTTAAGATTAGCACCATTTTCATTTAAGACTGGGACATAATAAGAAGTTTTCTGATGAAAACTCCATGTCTATATGACTTTCTGTTCAAGTAGAGTTGTGATAACAAGATTTTTAAGCTGGCTGCCATGATGGCCATATTGGATGTTGGATTGGCATCATTTTTATTTAAGACCAGTTGGATATTATAAGAAGTTGTTTTTTTTGTGAAAACCCATGCTGATACAACCATCACTTCAAGGAAGATAGCAATCACAGGATTTTCAAGATCACTGCCTTGGTGGCCATATTGGATGTCAGATTGGTACCATTCTTATTTACTACAAAATAGACATCATAAGAAGTCTTTCTGTAAAAGCTTCATGGTGGTATGACCATCCATTCAGGAGGAGTAGCAGTGACAAAATTTTCAAGATGTCTGCAGTGGCATCTATATTGAATATCAGATGAGCACCATTTTTTATTAGGACCAACTAGACATCATGAGAAGTCTTTCTGTTTATATATATTATGACCATGCATCCAGGAGCAGTAGCTGTAGCAAGTTTTTCAACATATTGACTGTCAGATTGGCACCAATTTCATTTGGGATCAACTAGACATCATAAGAATTCTTTTAGTCAAAACCATGTCTTGATATGACCTGCATTAACAAGATTTCAAATTATGTATTGTTATCACTAATTGATGCCTCTCAGCATTCTCTCCATTGAAATTTGGTGCAAAATAAAGAAGCTATTAGATCCAGTTAACAATATAACAAAAACTTCTATCTGACGTACATATTCATTGGCTGAACAGAATTTTACAGAATTTGAAAGAAATCATCCTGATATGAAAGAAATCATTGTGACATGAAAGAAATCATCCTAACATGAAGGCCTTTTGACAAAATTTGAAAGAAATCATCCCGGCTTGAAATAAATCATCCTGGCATGAAGAAGGCCTTAAGTTGTACAAATGATTGCATCCTTTGTCAAATATGGCCATCATTATTAAAAATAGAAACACCTTTAAGCAACTTCTTCTCATAAACCACTTAACAGAATTTGACAACTCATCCTGGTATTAATACTTTCAGGTTGATACAAAATGATCTCAGACTTCCATCATATATGGCCACCTGTACTGTAAATACAAATTGCATTTAACACAGACTAAATTTGACAGCAAGTATCCTAGTCATCGTCACAAGCCTTGACAGAAAGTATCATTGCCATCATCACAAGCCTTGACAGCAAGTATCATTGCCATCGTCACAAGCCTTGACAGCAAGTATCATTGCCATCATCACAAGCCTTGACAGCAAGCATCATTGCCATCGTCACAAGCCTTGACAGCAAGTATCATTGCCATCATCACAAGCCTTGACAGCAAGCATCATTGCCATCATCACAAGCCTTGACAGCAAGCATCATTGCCATCGTCACAAGCCTTGACAGCAAGTATCATTGCCATCATCACAAGCCTTGACAGCAAGCATCATTGCCATCATCACAAGCCTTGACAGCAAGCATCATTGCCATCATCACAAGCCTTGACAGCAAGCATCATTGCCATCGTCACAAGCCTTGACAGCAAGTATCATTGCCATCATCACAAGCCTTGACAGCAAGCATCATTGCCATCATCACAAGCCTTGACAGCAAGCATCATTGCCATCATCACAAGCCTTGACAGCAAGTATCATTGCTACCTGTGCAGAGATTTCCTCATTTCACATGAATATGCATAAACTTGCTAAACCAATCACTGCAAGCCCAAGTAAATTTTACATGCCATTGCAAACCAACAGGACTTTCGTATGGTTTTGATGATCCAGTCACAATTTTTCTTCCAAGCACAATCACTTACTGATCAATAAAACAGGCACTTCCATTGATATGTAGGATATTATTGTGCAAATCTCAGCACCGGCTGCCAGAGCATATTGGATTATCACCAGAGGCTTGTGATGACATTATCCAGACATAATGGTTTTTAATATTTGTGCAAAGTATGATCATCCACCATGAGATATGGCCACTGCGTAAATAAAAATAGAAAAAGAAACTTTAAGCAGCTTATAAACAAAAATAACTTCTGGATTAGAATTTGACTAGCTTTGACAGAAAAATTCAGCCATGAAGAATTTTGATACTTGTACAAGTGATGCAAATCTCTATGGCCACCACTGCAACCAAAAAAATCCTTTAATTAAGTTCTTTGCAAGCTGTGAAATAGAATTTGACCAAATTTAACAGAAACCATCCTGGCATGAAGATCTTTCAAAATTGTACAAATGTTGCCAATCTGCCATCATCTGTTACTGAAAATAGAAAGACCATTAAATAACTTCTTAAGTAACAGATCATGGCCATATTTCAGAGGGAATCCTGGCATGAAACTTTCAAGTTTGCACAAATTATGCTGGTCCACCTTCCAGTATGGCTGCCATTACTAAAATGAAAAAATCTTGAAATGTCATAAAGGATCATACTAAAACACATTTCTTGGCCAATGACCAGTCATTTTTGCCAGGACATGGCTGTCAGCTGGGTGAGCAATCTCAGGCCCATATTGGGAACTCATTATTTATTTTAGGTTTAGTTTTTGGGTAATAATATCTGAGTTTAAATTCTTTCTCCTTTTTCATCTCATAGCAGACTTTATCAACTTTCCCTTTTAGTTTATAGCCTTCACAAGTTTATATCACTTCAGAACAATAATATTTAGTATATGCTTCCATCTCAAAAGAGTCCGTCAAGAAAATCAAGGTTCACAGTCATGCACCAGCCAGTAAATAGGTTTCCTTAAGTATCAGGCGTTCAGCAGAAATAATGGATACAAAAATGTATCAAATTAGCTTATCTATTTTATTCTTTTTTAGAAACAAAGACCATGCAGAATTCAAACTTTGGAAGAAGGACTGGGACACTGAACAAGATGTAGAGGAACATATAGATGTAGAACAAGAACAGACCCAGTCTGATTCTAAAGATGTGACTGTGGCAGAAGTAGATAGTTGTGTGAAATTGGAAGATTGTATTCAAACTGAAAATGTTGAAAATCAGAACTCAGATTCATTCAGCCCAGGTGGAACTACAGACACTAAAAGTACATGTGAAAACAAACTTCTGTCAGATGATCTTGGTGAAGATTGTAGGACTTCAGAGGATAAAACTGTCACAAATGAGGCAGGAAACAAACCAGGGTCAAACCCAAATTATAATGTTCAAGTACCTAACAGAAATACTGATTGTGGTACTAAAATGGAAGTGTCTTCAGACAGTGCATCACAGAAACATGAAAATAATACACATCAGACCAGGACGTCAGAGAAATCAGAGGATAATGTTGATGTAATAAACAAAGTATCACAGTCAAAACCATCAGCTCCACCTTGTGGTAGTCATGACTCTAAAGAGGAGATAACTAGCATTGTTCAGACTTCTTTTAATGATGATGATAAGGTAGGTTCCTAAGAAGAAGGAGATGGTAATTTGAAAGAAGTTGGCTGAAAGACCATGCATACTGATTATTATGTATTATAGATGATATCATTCTCTAATGTGTATTGTTCACATATCTTTAATAATTTCCTTGAACCTGCAATAGAAGGACTTATCAATGATGTATCATCAGTGAAACTAAAAGTAATAATACATTTGGTGTCAATTATAACCCCACATGACACAGACCCATTTTAAGATTTAACTCGTCTATGTGTATGTTAAATAACAAAGGGGAAAGAACACTTCCCTGCCTCACTGCATTGGTTACATGGAAGGAGCTGGATATTACACGCCCCCAGCACATACAGTACAACTGTTTGCCATACCAGCTAACTAAAGTATGAGCTGTGTGGACAGGAATTTGAATATCAAGCAACTTTTTGGAGAGTGTCCAATGATTGACCCTATCAAATGCCTTACTAGCATCTTAAAAAGCATGCAAATACAGAGCTGCCATGTTCTAAATAATAGTTGACAGTTTTCTTAAAGGCATAGAGGCTAAAGTCTGTTGAATGTTGTTTTTTTTAAATAAAACTGATTATTGGAGATTCTGACTGCACAACATTGGAGTGTAATACATTCAAATATTTTTAAAATCATTGTCAGGTTACCAATTTAAGTTTTTTAGTAGTGGGATATTTTTAACTTTTGTGAAATCGTCTTGAACAAAGTTATTTACAAACATGAAATTAAATAAAAATCATCAAAATGACACGATGTCTGCAGTCTGAAAATTGAAAATGTTCTACTTATAAAAAATCTGTTCCAGTACATGTACCCGCTTGGATCTCAGATAATGTGACTAGTTCAGTATGACTAGAAGGGCCATTGAACACTGAAAAACATACTTCTTATTTGAATTGTTTTTAACACTGTTGAATAAGGCTTCTGTTGAGGTGAATAGGAAATTTTTGTGAAGCCATAGACCTCATATTGACTGAGATGAGGCAGAGGTCAGTATGACAGTTTACCAGTTCAGTAAACCTCGTATTGACTGACATGAAGCAGAGATCAGTATGATAGATTCATTAGTTTAAAAAACTTTATATTTACCAGAACAAATTCTATAATTGTTTTATTACATGATTTAAAGAAAACAAAATGCAATTTTATTTTATTTAGAATTGTACAGGTGCCTTTTTAAATAATTGAAGCTAGAAAGCTGAATGTCATGCTATCATGTTAAAGTTGGTGATTTTATGATCTTAATAAATTTGGTACAGTCATTTTATAAATGTGTTACAGTGAATATTTGCAGACACAGGTTTTTAATTGAGCCACAATGTCTCTAATTCAGGCTGGAGAGATGGATGAAATAGATATGGATGTTGATGAGACAGGGGACCATGTTGAAGAGGTAGGTGCAGAGGAAGAAGAAGATGAGGAAATTCAAATTATGGATGAAAGCCTTGACGTAGAGACCCTAGTCACAGATATCCCAGGAGAAGGAAAGGAGAAACAGGGCATGAAGGGGTTACAGAAGAGGGTGGTTGTAGAAGAGGATCCATTTAAGAACTGTGAGATAAATCTGTTACGACACATCATCCGAGTCCAAAATGAGATCAACTCTAGGCTGGACCTCATAGAAGAACAGATAGCTGGTACACAATGTTTCGCTTAGTTCTTTTGTTTTCAGAGCTTCAGTAATCTTTAAATTTTCAACTTGCTGAGTATGGTGTTCATAAAATATCACAACAATCCAGATTTTGAAAAAAAAATAAGACAGTAGTCCCCAATTATAAGGCCACCCCATCTACAGCAGCAAAGTGGCCTTACAAGATGGGTGGCCATTCTAATGGGGGAATACACAGATATGTGTAATTACTATATATATAGCATGAAAGACGTAATTAATTTGTTTAATGTTTAATATGTTCATATAAAAATCACAGGAATGTTATCAGGTTTAGGACTTCATGTGATAAAATATATAGGATTGTTATTTTAACATAATTCTGAATAATCATCATTTGTACAAAACCACATTGTCAGTAAAATCTGGATACAAGCATCTGGCTGAAACTATTCATGTGTGTCCATCTACTCCTTTACGTCCATCTATACCTGTGTGTCCATCTTTTCCGCAATGTCCATCTGTTCTGCTTTCCCATTCACTGCAGTTCAATGTATATTGATGATGATTATTTGAATCTTTCTGACATAAAATTCATTAGTTGTGATCCAAAGACTCTGCCTCTTTTCATTCGGTTTCACTTTCATTCAACACTGTCAGAGGATGTTTGATGACATTTTGCACTTTTTTGAGGCAGCTTATTTCATCATTGGCAATTTGTAGTTATCACATGAGTTGTTCAGTGTTTGAAAAGGAAGTGAGCTTGTCACATGATAACTTTTTAGTTTTATATTCTGGTACTTGATTAAAACATTTCATAATGTAAGAAAGGGAAGCCGCAAAGGCTAACATACCACTTTACTATCTGGCAACCGGATGCACACTGACTTGAGCTGAACAATAATTTTCCTTCACAGAGGTCTAGTTTCTGTCATCTGGATTATTATTGGCATAATACTACCCAGTAATTATCAAAGTGACAAAACCTAACTTTAAAGGAACACACAGCAGTAAGGACGATCAGATTACTTGGATGCAAGTTACTTTATCTGCATATGTTGAGTTGAGAAATAAACAAATATTAGTTAGACTGCTATCTGAAAACAATCATTATGTGGCCACTCACAGTGGGTAGATTTTAGAATTTTTGCACTGATATGCTGGCTGCGGGCCACATTAGAGGGGTGGCTGTGGTTTGGTGTTGCTCTAAAGTTTTGTATTTTGCATAGGGTTATGTTATTCAAGATTAAATGGGAAATTGCACTCACTTACATTAACATGCTTTTTCCTCAACATTGTTTTGTAGAAGGGGGTTTGTTAGGGCTGTTGTAATCTGTATCATTTTGTTACTTGATGATTGTAATCTTCTCGTTTACAAGGGCATGACTAAATTTCATTTCAGTTTGACACCTTGGAATAAACAGTTTGTTCTTGTTTTAAATACATATCTATTGTCACAAGAACCATATGGCTATGCAGTGTTATTTACATGCTAATTAAACATGCATTGAGCTTTGACCAGGCTATTCCAGTTGATACCTATATATTCCAGTTGATACCTATATATTCCAGTTGATACCTACAGGCTAATTAAACATGCATTGAGCTTTCACCAGGCTATTCCAGTTGATACCTATATGAGGGCAACATTTGACAGAGCAGATCAAGTTAATGAGGCTACCAATAGGGAAATGAGGCTATCCATAGGAAAATGAAAAATGTAAAGAAAATTAACTACTTGAGTTTTTTTAGCTTGTGACAACATGAGGATTCTATGCTTAATGTCCTTGGTTCATTGGGTGACAAGATCTATGTCCTTTATGTAACCCATATTTTTTTGCTCAGTGATTTTGTTCAAATTTTGTGTGAAACATTTATGTCTTTTGTGTTATGTTCTAGTCATAAAACTTCATAACTGAATGCATCTCTGTTACTAAAATTTGCTAAAAACCAAAGTCACTGTGGCCTATATTTTATGCTTTACTAATAGGTGTTAAGTATTTGTGTTTATGGTCACATTGATTCATCCATGCTAGACTTATATAACAGTACATCCTACCCTACTCAGAAGGCCCTTCTGACCACGGTAGCTGGAAGTAGAAATGAATACATTTACTCCATGGTGGTGAACTCTCTATATTAATGACTGTAAATGATTTATTGGTATGTGTTACCCTCAGAAGGTTAACTATTGCACATGTGAATGAGTATGGGAATTTGTTAAGTGGAATGCATGCTGTATGCTTTTCGTGTGATGTTTATTCTGTAATGGTTAATCAAGGTAATTATTGATGCATGAATTATACACTTCTGAAAGTCATTCAGAGGTTACTCAGGCCTGTAACATTCACCCATTAATATATGGCTTAAAGCAGGGTCTCAAACATGAGGCCTACCTAGCCACAGCCCGCAAAATGACTGGCATCACAAGGTGTCATGAGAGATAAAAAAAGGTGGTGTGGCCCTTGGCCCATGAAAATGCCCTCATGCAGCCCTCAGGATAGTTCAAGTTTGAGACCCCTGGCTTAAAGGGTGGACAATGATAATAGATTTTCTAGCAGATTTTTAAAAAATTAATGCAAGAATAACAATAATCTGGTTATTATCATCTTATTACGTCCAATTAGGTATGATAGAAAACAATATTCTTTATCATTTGTTTTTTATGCCCAGTCACAGTACATATGTTGTTAGGTATGTGGGTGGATGTGTTAGTAGGTATGTAGGTGGGTATTTGTGTGGATGGGTTGCTTGGTAGTTTTACATTATGTCAGCATAATACTGTTACATGTAGGCTCGTACAAAGTAACAAAGAAAAGAGTGAAGCCAACAAGCTTTGTAAAGTTTAACAAAATAATTTATTTCCCTAGAAAACAAGGTAAAAATATAAAAAAGGACCTACGGTTTGTGAATCTATTCCAAAAATCAATCCTAGAATTTAAAAATATAAGTCCTATCACTAAAAAGTTCTAATTGAATCAAAGTTTGAATCCCAATGAAGTTCCAAGATGGAAGGCGATGACGTCTTCTATATCCTGTTTTGTGTTGATGTGTCAACAGTTCCTTGTTTAATTTTATGAATCAAGAATAATATTCCAGCTTTAGAATTCCAGATAATTTCCAATAAATGTCTTTGTCCAAGAATTTTGATGAACTCTGGTATTTTCCAGGGAATATAAATTATTAAATCCCAAAAATAGAAGAATTTTAAATCAAACTGGAATCAACATTAAAAACACCTTGAGCTCTAAAGGTGTAAATTATGACTGACTGACAACACTACAAAACATCTGTTTTAACCCTCAATTTTAGATCACATGGTGGGGTCACATGGTCACTTAGTTCTAACAACGCAGTAAAGTAATATGTCAATCAGCACATAAGCTATTTACAGGTTTGATTGTACTGAATGAATCTTACTATAAGATTCAATAATTAAAAAAAAATTAAAAAAAGGTTGTTTACAACAGAGCTGACGCAAGCCAAGAATGATCTTGATTACAACCAATGATTTTCACTCTATGTTTGCCAATTCTGAACCAAGGTCAGGAACTAGGTCAGCCAAAAATACATTGTAGTAATAGTGATTATCTACTAGAACTGAACTGAATTTTCTAGAAAAATGTCAAATCTAGTGAATAAAGTTATTACAATAACATGTAATGAAAAAAAAATAAAATAAAAGAGAATTTAAAACTAACACACAAACAATTATTTACATATACGTAACAATACAGACTATATAGTGCCAGTTAAAAGTTCAGATTTCAAAATAATAAAATTATTAAAAGTTCAAATATGAAGGTAAATATTGAAAAGAATCTTTAGTTGGAAAAGGGGCCAAGATTACTTTAGTCCAAATTCATTTTGTTATATGATAATGTTTACAAAGGCTCCTGGAGACCAGTTAATGTACAGGTGGGCTATTTTTTTGCCCAAAATTAGTTCTAGGCTATGTACTGGGACCAGTCTTTGTGGATGGCTTGTAGTTAAGGTACCGAGAGTCCTATTAATTTGGGGTCAGATAGTCGATGGTCAAGGTCATTGTGGCACAAAGAAAAGTTGTTTTAAAGGACATTTCTTGACCAAAGTTTATGGATCACTTGCACTTGTAGCACTGAAGATACCTAGAGATTCAGGTGTCTAAAGGTCAGAGGTCATGGTCATGGTAAGTCTAATAAGAAAATTATGATTTTTTTTCACATTGAATTTAGTTTAAGATCACATTCATTGACCTTAGGTCAAAGTCATTGAGACCTATTGGTCAATAATATTCAGTCAGCCATATCCTACTGTTGCCTACACAGAGAGGTATGCAACATGGGGCAGGTTTATAATGTGCATGATCAATACTGGTGCCCACAATGCGGACTGTAAAATATGGGACAGGAGTATATTGTGTATTACCAGTATTAGCGCCTACATAGGGAACTGTAAAACATGGGGCAGGTGTATAATGTGAATGACTCTGCTAGTGCCTCCTTAGAGAACCATAAAAGATGGGACAGGTCTATAATGTGTTGTACCAATACTAGTTCCTACGTAGAGGACTGTAAAACATGGGGTAGGTGTATAATGGGCATTACCCTACTGGTGCCTACATAGGGGACTGTAAAACATGAGGCAGGTGTATAATGGGCATTACCCTGCTAGTGCCTACATAGGGGACTGTAAAACATGAGGCAGGTGTATAATGGGCGTTACCCTGCTAGTGCCTACATAGGGGACTGAAACATGGGGCAGGTGAATAAACAGGTTTATACAGTTTTAAAAAAACCAAGTATATTGTACGGCTGAACTGTAGTGGATGTATTGATGAACTGGTCTGAAGTTGTGCAAACTGCTGGTGGATGAACTTGTGAACTGGCCTGAAGTTGTGGTTCATGATACAATGTATAATTTCAAATCATTCCTTTCACCATGAACCTTGCCTGTGTCATGGCCAACATTGTTGAAAAGTATTCTAAAATGTTTGTGAATCACTTTGAGCAATGCTTCAGCATTGTTGTGACTGGGCCAGTTGCTTTTTTGTGATGGTTATTTTGGGATTGTGTTCACCATTACTTGAAACTCTACCAGATCTTAACTGATCTGAACATTAACAGTTATTTTGCTCTTCACCGGCATCTAAATTATCTAAGCCAGATTCTTTTTGATTTTCACTGCTTTTTGAAAGAAAATAAGTGGCAATCTTTCCAACATTTCTGACTTAGTTACTTTGCATAGTTTTTATATTATTTATATTATTTATTGATGCAGTAAGCATCACATATCCATATCGTAGAGCATTTATTTAAAGTAATATGATAATTAAGTGTATCACTAACCTGCAGCTTCAGCATCTCATATGATATGTTTTGGGGATAACTAGGAGACACAAGTGTTTTTTTAAGCTGTAGTCATGATAACGTGTGACACAAATATCTGTGGCTTTCCATCTGACAAAAAATACTAGCAGCGAGTCATCAGAGGATATATCTGAAGATAATATTACTTCTCTTTCAAAATGTAATGGTTGTATCATAGTCCACTGTGTTGGTACAAGTATGGCTATAACTCCCACAGATTAATATTCAGTCATGCATATGAACTGAGTGCAGTATACAGCTTTATTCATCTTTTCACTATTAAAGTGCTTGTAGAAATAGTATAAAAAATTTCAGCACTTGACACGTGTATTTTTTCATAACTCTTTGCACATCTGGTTTCTTCAGCTTGGCATAAATGGTTGTTAAACTCAATTTTATTGACACATTGGGCCCCATAGCAGCATTGTGTTGAAGTTTGAACCTTGTGTCATTGAAGTTTTACAAATGCTCATTTATAATATGGGCTATCTAGAAGACCATAAATGGCAGATTTCCAGCATTGTTCCTCTTTAGATGATGATTTAGTTCAGTAAATACAGGCTAACCATGGTAAAGAAGGCATTTTTTTTTTATGTTAGGAAGTGTATCAGATTGTAGGTGCTGGGAAAGCATTAATGGTGATACCAGTGAATGATTTTGAACCAAAAAATAGAGTTAAATAGGGTGCAATGCACATGCTGGATGGACAAAACAGAATGCCAGTGAACCCCTCAATTCAGCAGTATTTCAAAATTAAATGTAGAAAGGCAGACAAACAAGCCAAATTAAAATACAAACAATTTAAAAGTAGAGTGCACTTTTTGTTTCTTTTTTGCATCACAATTTAGCCCTGCGGGATCATGTGCTGCAAAACCATATAGTCCTAGCATAAAGGTTATGATTAATCTAATAAATAAGAATCTGAAATGAAATTAAAAGTAAAGATATTTATTTGATCAAAATACTTCTGTTTGAACAAGTAGACTATGGCATTAATGGACTTAAAATCCCAATACGACTGCTCTGGTGGCCTAGTGGTTAGAGCATCCGCCTCGGATGCAGTAGGTCATGGGTTCAATCCCCGGCCGAGTCATACGAAAGACTTACAAAAATGGTACTAACAGCTGCCTCACTTGTCGCTCAGCATTAAGAGGTTAGTGTTAGGACTGGTCGGCCTGGTGTCAGGATAATGTGACTGGGTGGGACATCATGCTACATGTCTGCGGCATGATGCCCCAATGCTAGACATCACTGTAAACTGCCACACTGCAGACATCGTAGTGACATGATTGCAAAATTGTTAAAAGCTACATTAAAAATCCAAATCACACATCACACATAATCCCAATACAGGATTATGGAATAGTAAATCTGGCATAGTAGTCAGTAGAGTGTTAATTCAAGAAAGTTAGTCTTTGATAAAGCTTATGTTAGTGAAAAATCATTTTTTTGGAACAGAATTTTCCAAAGATAGTACCTGTGAGCTGTAAAACAGGGTTCTTAGTACATAACAATATTCATACACAGATAAGAAGTAGATTAAGCTGAGAAACAATGAACAGATTAATGCTTATTTAATTTGAGGCAAGATCTTTTAAAGATTTTGATTTCAGTAGAGGTCTTACAGAATGAATCTGGAAGAAGGAGATGGATATAGAAGTGTTAAATGTTGAAGTATGGCCATATCCTCCTCCTCTCATTTTTGTTCTACTCCCCCCTTATTTTCATGACAAGGGGGCAAATCTAGCCTTGTGACACAATCCTGAGATCATCTCTGTGGTTCCGTCATAGTCCATTGTGTAGATGCATGTATGGCTATAATAGTTGTGACATTGTCCATTGTGTAGGTACATGATTGGCCATAATGGTTATGACATGGTCCACTGTGTAGGTACATGAATGGCTATAATGGTTGTGTCTTTGTCCACTGCATAGGTACATGTATGTCTATAATGGTTGTGTCATAGTCCACTGTGTAGGTACATGTATAGCTACAATGGTTTTGACATACTCCACTGTGTAAGTACATGTATGGTTATAATGGTTGTGTCCTAGTCCACTGTGTAGGTACATATATGACAGTAATTGTTGTGTCCTAGTCCACTGTGTAGGTACATGTATGGCTACAATGGTTTCAACATAGTCCACTGTGTAGGTACATGTATGGCAATAATGGTTGTGATCCACTGTGTAGGTACATGTATGGCAATAATGGTTGTGACATAGTTGACTGCGTAGGTACATGTATGACAATATTTCTTGTGTCCTAGTCCACTGTGTAGGTACATGTATGGCTATAATGGTTGTGTCCAAGTCCACTGTGTAGGTACATGTATGGCTATAATGGTTGTGTCCTAGTCCACTGCATAGGTACATGTATGGCTACAATGGTTGTGACATAGTCCACTGTGTAGGCACATGTATGGCTATATTGGTTGTGACATAGTCCACTGTGTAGGCACATGTATGGCTATATTGGTTGTGACATAGTCCACTGTGTAGGTACATGTATGACTATATTGGTTGTGACATAGTCCACTGCGTAGGTACATGTATGGCTACAGTGGTTATGACATTGTTGATTGTGTAGGTACATGTATGACTATATTGGTTGTGTCATATTCCACTGTGTAGGTAGATGTATGGCTATATTGGTTGTGACATAGTCCACTGTATAGGTACATGTATGGCTATAATGGTTGTGTCCTAGTCCACTGCATAGGTACATGTATGGCTACAATGGTTATGACATAGTTGACTGTGTAGGTACATGTATGGCTATATTGGTTGTGACATAGTCCACTGTGTAGGTACATGTATGGCTATATTGGTTGTGACATAGTCCACTGTGTAGGTACATGTATGGCTATAATGGTTGTGTCCTAGTCCACTGCGTAGGTACATGTATGGCTACAATGGTTATGACATAGTTGACTGTGTAGGTACATGTATGGCTATATTGGTTATGTCATATTCCACTGTGTAGGTACATGTATGGCTACAATGGTTGTGTCATAGTCCACTGTGTAGGTACATGTTTGGCTACAATGGTTGTGTCATAGTCCACTGTGTAGATACATGTATGGCAATAATGGTTGTGTGTAGGTATAGGTATGGATATATTGGTTGGATACAGATGACAAACACTGATGCCTATCATTGGGAGATTGTTAGGAATAATCATGGCAGCCTCCATACTCAAGAACATGTGGTACGCAAGTTCTCCAGTTTAAACTTTTCATACAACTTTTAATTTCAGTTTTGCTTGCCAGGAGCAGGACTTGTTTATCTGCAAGAGGGCACTTATTCAGACACTGTTTCTGCTAGTTAAAAATGGCAAGAGTTGATATAGAAGATAGTGGATCAGTGACCCTTGGCTAGGGAAGATGCCAATGCTTTTACTAGTGCTCATATTGCCTGTCATTTATGATTACTCAAATCTTGTGACTTTCACTCATTAAAATTGGGCTTTTGGGAGTGGACAATAATAATAGGTTCTGAAGTAGATTTTAAGATCAATGCTCATTTAAAACAACATGAAAAATGAAATTAATATGTGTGGTTTCCATCAATTCATTAGAATAAATACTTTGAATGCTTTATAGAGGTGTGGTTTTCATCAATTCATTAGAATACAAATACTTTGAATGTTTTATAGAGGTGAGCTATTAATCATTGACTTCAGGTTTTCAGGAGGGTGAATGTTTATCATAGATGTAGAAAACAGCTCTCAGTGACAGATATATAAAACCAACATCCTTTACATAAATGGAAAACAGTATGTTACAACATCCTTTACATAAATGGAGAACAATATGTTACAACATCCTTTACATAAATGGAAAACAGTATGTTACAACAAACTTTACATAAATGGAAAACAGTATGTTCACTCAGTGACAAATATATAAAACCAACATCCTTTACATAAATGGGAAACAGTATGTTCACTCAATGACAAATATATAAAACCAACATCCTTTACATAAATGGGAAACAGTATGTTACAACATTCTTTACATAAATGGAAAACAATATATTCACTCAATGACAAATATATAAAACCAACATCCTTTACATAAATGGGAAACAGTATGTTACAATATCCTTTACATAAATGGGAAACAGTATGTTACAACATCCTTTACATAAATGGGAAACAGTATGTTACAACATCTTTTACATATGGGAAACAGTATCTTAACTCGACCAGTTTGAGTATGATTTAACAATTTCTTGACAATTTTGTATTAAACTCTACAATATAAACAAATAAACCATGTACATGTGGACTATGTACATGTAAATAAATGTCAGTTATCAACTCTTAATACTTGCAAATGATATCCATGCACGAGTACCCATCATCAATCGGGACGAGTACCCTATCATCAATCAGGATGAGTACCCATGTCATAAATCAGGACAAGTACCCCCCAGTCATCAATCTTCACATTTTCATAATCAGAGAAAAACTTTACAGCCTTTCAATAGCAGTGCACCTGTGTAAAATCTTATAGGGGAGGCAACTCCTACAGTTCAACTCAAATGGGCCTGTGTCATCAAGCATGTGTCATATCAGGAAACTGTTGCCCAGCACTGCAGTCAGCTCATTGTTATCATCTTGCATCTCATTTCCTCACTATCATATAGCCAATAACATGCTAAATATTACCACCAATAAAAACACAAGATGACATTATCTCTTGTACCATATCAAACAAATGCCCAACTGCAGGTAGCATAGACACAGATCTGCCATCACAAATTACACCACCAGCTCAGGATTTATGCTGTTGAAACGATATGTAGATGAACTTCTGAGACCTTTATGTTGTATTAGTTTATGTGATGGCAGATTTGTGTGTGTAATGTTTGCAGGGGTTTTTTTTCAGTGTAAATGTATCCAGTGGACACATTGTTTGTGCAAGACCTTAGATTAATAAGATTACCCAATTTATGCAGATGTACAAGATCTTATTCTATCATCTTAATTGCAGCCCTGGAGAATTCTGACCCCAGACTGGCACACAGCAACCCAAGAAGTCCACTGTCTGATGTACCAGCCTTGAAAAAATCTCTGAGAACCATTCAAAGGGACCTGTATAAAGTGAAGAAAATGGCTATCTTTCACTGATAGTAACAATATAAATACATTATTCACAAAATCATTTCTATCAGCTTTTTCTATTGTAAGGTATTGCCTTGGACCTTTCACATATAAGACCATCATTTTAAACACCAGGACCATTGAGTCTGTGGTAATATTGACTAAAATGATTTTTTAAAAAAAGCTAGTAAAGGCAGTGCTATCAGCTGAACACCCTTCTTGAAACAAGGGTTTTTTGAAAAATCACATTTTTGAAAATCTGTATACATATTATATCAGTGGATAAACAAAAACAACTTGAATCCAACTTGGTGGCAAGCAATACAAAATTTTCATCAATTTTTTATAAATATGACATTATATTTCTTGTGAATATTGATGTAAAAATAAATAAATCTTTACAGCATTTTTCAAGTATTTTGTCATTTGATTGTGTCACTTTTTATCTCCATGCCAACAGAATTACTAGAGAAGATAGTATCTTGCCTCAGAATTCATTTGCTTAATCGTTCCATGCTCCATACACCATTCATATCTTGGACCCAGTTTCACCTACTTGTCAAAGTTTTTATGTAACTGCATCTCTGTACTAAAATTAGGTCACTGTGATCTACAGTATTTTTCATGGTTAACTGCATTATGTATTTTGATTCACTAATTCTACATCTATCTCTTGAATCTATTTCACTTTCACTCATCCAAATTGATATCTGATGTTTCTTCTTTAAATAAGTTACCCATTCATAATACCTTAGAGAAACTAATATCTCCTTAATCCTGCCCTCCCAAATATGATACTACTGTTAGCTAAAACAAGCTAAAAGTTATCTGCCATCTGCCCACCTAGGTGGCGGTTGGGCAGAGTGATTTTCCCATGATATAGGGATTGGCGGCAAAACCCATGAATATCTCAGTTACTATTCCGCTCATGCCAAGAAGCACACTCTCATCACAAGAGACCTCTCAAAAGCGAGAATCAACACAGACACAAAATGGAGGAGTTCTCACTTCACAAGAAAAGTATACTCCAGCTATATTCCAAACTTGTCGAGTCGACAAAGTTCTGCCTTTAAGTTTTAGTCACACTCTTTACACAATTAATTATACTTGGATACTTGTAGCCCATGCAACTTCAGAAATAAGTTTGGGCTGTACTTTTAATTAAGTTAATGTGCAAGTCCCTGAGACCAATAGAAAACTTTTAATATATATACAATTCCACAATGACTGGCTACATACAGGTGAGTTTTCTCTGCTAATACCTTTAGTGTCAGGATGCCACCCTTCATCGCATTTATATGTATGGGTCATCCTTGAACCTCTCACTGGTAGTATGGTAAATTATTTGGTAAAATTTTTCTGCTGTTATCCAGGTAATGCTATAAGGCATAGCTCAGCACCATGTGTTCATTAATAAGAGACAGGTGTAGATCTGTAACAGATTTATGTTCTGCTCCATTTGTCTTACAGACTAGAACATGGGTAAAGCACAGAAATGCATGACTAAGGATGAAGACACAATAAGCCTACATGCTGACATGTCTGCAGTGTTGGATTTTTGGGCAGATAAGAGATAAATGAACAAAGGCTCTCCAGTTCCAAAATGCAAGAAATCTGCATGATAGGGACAACTCTGGCACCTATGTCACCACCACAGGATTCCTCATTGCTGGCTATACCTTTAGGCCTTGCCTCCTCAGGGTTCCACTTTACAGCTCCTGATGATAAATAGCATGTGAACAAACAAAACAAAGTATCCTTTCACTCCACCAGTACATGGATCAAACATCTTGTAACCCGTCCCAACATTGTAACTCAGACAATGTCCTCCCTATCAACATGGCCTATTTCCATTTTGACAGGACTAGGCCTGCCACATAGGCCTTTCAGGGACAAAGACCGCAACACAGTAATTTCCTGGTTATCAATCTGTTGTCCAGTCTGTTGAACCTGGTATATAAAGGCAATTATGGAGACCAGTGTAACCTAAATATGGCCTCACTGCACTCTCTATTTATGATGCTGAGCTTAGTAGCTCAGCTTCCAACAGATGCCACCTCTCAATTCTCTCAACCCTGGGTCACGAGAAGGGACTCTTTAATTGATGACCAATTGGAAACTACCAATTCTACTTCAGGGCACTCCACGACTTATGTTATCGGCAGACCTCGACACCCTTCGCCAACCCTGTCGCGGGCAGCTCAAGAGACATTAGCCTCACATCATGCAAGCAGAGACGATGATGCTTGCTCTCAGGCTCCTTCATCACTTCTTGATTTCACTGTGTAGCGGGAAGTCTCAGCCTTCAGAGCTTCCATTGAAGAAGTTTTCTGCCTTTCACCACTGGAGTTCTGCCCACCTCATCCTACCTTAACAACCTGGACCATAGCTTCAGCTCCAGCTTCAGTTGATCTTGTCATGAAAAAAGAAGAATCCAACATAAGATTACTTCCTCAGGCTGGCACAATCAGACATTTTTAACTGTTAACAAAACCCCAGCATCAACCTTCTCTTTTTCTCACAAAACACCTTCCATCAACTTTTAGTTGGCAGTTCTGCTATTACCATACACCAATTTTTCATTTGGAAACCCCAACAGTTGACCTGGACAACACAGCTTTGGGGATGACAAAACCATATTCTATTCATATCAATCGAACATCTTTCAATTGGTCTGCAGTGTGGTAGCCATGGACTCTGTATTGAACTTGGTATTGATGGCTATCTCCAACAGGTGGAACAGAACTCATCATCTACTCTTAATTCTATGGTAGATACATGGGAGTAGGACTCCAGAATGGCCCAGGTCTTGAACAGAGTTGCTCAGCATACTTGAGCATTTGCCATCACGGCAGCTGCAGATTTACAGTTGGTGGAAAGAGATGCACTGCTCTCCAAATCCATCTTCCTTGATGATCATTATATGGCCAAGCTACAATGACATTGATTATCCTCTAATCTACTATTAACAGCCAGATTGACAAGTACACAAACAAGCCACTAAGGAGACAAATTCTCCCGCCCCTCAACCACAACACCGATACCGGGACCTTTTGGGAAACCAACAAAAGGATCCATGAGACACAACTTGAACACACACCTATGACCAATTTTCCTGTCAAAAACCACAGTTCTCATGAACCAAAGTGGACAAAAAGTGGAGGAGTAGCAATCACCTACGCCAAAGTTTTTCCATATGACCGCCTCCATTTCTCAGAAATGACATCGTCTCCTCATTGCTCTTTCTACAGATCCCTTTAGGAGGAAGGCTTCACTTCTTTGCTTTTGAATGAGACAAGATTTGCCACAGCAATCATTGAACCCAACAAGCAGTTTCCAAAGAACTCTGCATCGATGCACTATCCATTGATTGGAATGGCCTGGACACATATGCTTACCCTCCAACACATTTCATTCCAAAGGTGATACAAAAAAACGAGGATCAAAGTGTTGCCTCATCCTCATTGCACCAGTCAGATGGGAGAAGTTGTGGAACAGCAAACTCAATCTCACAATGGATATTCCCCGGAAATTAGCAAACTACCTTCATCTACTCAACCAACCACAATGGTAGTTGTTTCAGCCCAGTCCAGAGCTTCTGAACCTGCATGTCTGGATCATATTAAACAGGCCCTCAGAATAAACAGTTCTCACAACTAGTCATGGAGAGAATCTCTCAAGCAAAAAGGCCCTCTACTCTGAAAGTGCACAAAGGCAAATGGAAAAGTTGTACACAGTGATACAAACACATTCTACCACTACAAGCATCTATACCTGAAATAGCTAACTTCCTCCTCTGGCTTTTTGACGAGAAAAAGTTAACAAAACACCATTTGAACTGCTTTCAGGGGCATCTTTGGCTCACCTTACATACAAGACTTGCTTCCTTATTCCTTATCACATTAGCGACAGCAGGCAGAATCAGCAAAATACATGCCCCATCAGGGGAGCCAAATTACATGCAGTTCGACAAGATGGGTCAGTTTCACTTATGACATTACCCCCTTTCATAACCAAGAACAGGCATCCATCCATGGGCAACCAGACCTTTGTACTGAAATCATTGTACTCTGGACTCTTCCACTGAAGGCCACCTACAGGATCCAGTACGAGCCTTGAAGTGGTCTTTTAAGAAGATGGCAATTGTGTCTTGGTAGATCATTCTGTTTTTTAACTTTTCAAACAGGGACAGGACTATATAACAGCACATTCCCTTTCTTCTTGAAGTAAGTGGGTAGTTCACTCTGCATATCAAGAAATATCTCAAACTTAGATGAATTTGTTATGCATTTTGGCTCACAATGTTCGAGCAGTTATCACAAGCATTACCTTTGACCGGAAACGTTCTCTAACTGATGTAATCCATGCTGTGGGATGGAGATCTGAGTCCACATTCTCCAGTTCTTACCTCAAGATCTTTCATCCCAAAGGGCTCAGCTCAATCAGGTGGGGGATTTATCCATGGTGCAGCAGGTGACCTTTCCAGGTTGTTCGACAGCTTCACAAGATGTGGCTTCACGACTTCCGCTGGATCTGCGGGAGGGAAAGGTTTCCCTTATTGAAGCCACTCCCCAACAGATGGAGTCTTCTCCAGTTGAGTTACATAAAATCTGTCTCACATACCTTAGGGGACTGGACATGGCATCTTCGGGTAAAGGGATGTATCTCCCTTTACATCTTATCTATTCTCCTAAGGTGTTATGATTGGGTAACGTATTTAACGAAGAAACTATTTTTTTCTAGTAAAATGTGTTTTTCACAACTACTTCCCAATCGTAATATACATACACCCTCACAGCCACCCCACAGTTACATCCAGATGGAGAATGTGCCATATGCTTCAGTAGTAGTCATGGGTTTTGCTGCCAGTGAGATATTCATGGATTTTGCTGTCAATCCCTATATCGAGGGGAGATTACTCTGCCCAGTCGCCACCTATGTGGAAGCAGTGGCAAAAATTTTAGGCCTATTTTGTCTTTATCCATGGCCTTTTCAATGGAGCATCTTCACTTCCATCTACTTTGGACAATTCCAGTGGTTTACTTGAACACAGTAAGGACCTTCTGGGGGCTGGTCCCGTAAAGGCAGAGACTCCTCAGAGGGCTCTTCCCTCCATGGCTGCTTGGGATTTGATCCCTTGCATCCACTTCTGGCTCTCTGAAACCAGCAAAGAAGCTAAGTCATTCTGACCGCATTCAGGGCGCATCTTATAAATTCTTTAAAGCCAAACAGCCTCTGTCAATGCAACAACCCATATCAGAGATTCCCATCAGCTGCGGGTCTTAGAAGGCCCAGTGAAGAAGTTGCAGGCTCAAACCACTTACTTAAGGACAAGGATGGGCAGCCCTAGTGACTCGCTCCTGCAGACCATACCTCTTCCTTCGTTTCCCATTAGTGCCAGACCAAACCTCTTTTCACAAGTGTAACGGTCAATGGTTGGGCTGGTTTTATCACAAGAGATGGGTGCCGGCTTTAATTCCATGATGTCTCTCCTCCAAGGTTCTGTATTGGCTTCAGCCGGTTAAATCTGGTCACTTAAAGGAAGAGGTTCATTCTCTTCTACAATACTCTGGAACTTTGCTCTGGAATAGTATTCCAGTTGAGATTAGAAATGCCCACTCTATTTCCTTCTTCCAAACT
Source organism: Megalonaias nervosa (assembly GCA_016617855.1). NCBI lineage: Eukaryota > Metazoa > Mollusca > Bivalvia > Unionida > Unionidae > Megalonaias > Megalonaias nervosa. The sequence continues at coordinate 111,609 of JAECUM010002640.1, forward strand.
CAATATATCCAGTGGCTTCAGAGATGCAGCTAAAATAAATAAATTCCTTTGTATGAGGGCCTCAAGTTAGATTAGTTCTTAGCTAATTGTGTTACCCTCTTTAAATAAAGTCACTGTTGTTGTTATTATTATTATTATTATTATTATTATTATTATTCTGCAGAGAGGGTGTTAAAAGACCAATCTCTGACCTTCTACTCCCGGATTTTCCTGGTTCCCAAAAATTGAGGAAAGACTTGTCGTATTTTTGACTTTTCCTCCCTGAAGAGATTTCTGCAAGAGGAGCCATTCAAGACGGTGATCACAGCCTCGGTCAGGATGCCATAAGACTTGGCGATTGTGCGGTCTCCATTGATCTTCAAGATGCGTACCTTCATATCCCTATCTTTCTTCCACATTGAAAGTATCTCAGGTTTTACATGAATGCTAAGAGTAGCCTCTTCACCCAAAGTTTTACCAAGTTCATGCGAACAGTTGCAACCCATTTAAGATCATTAGGTATCCCATTTCTCCAATATTTCGATGATTGATTGATCCACAATAGCATACTTGTGTACCTCGGACTAGACCTGTCTCGCAGTTGGTCCCTAACAACTAGACTGGGTCTTCTACCAAACTTTGAGAAATCAGATCTCAATCTGTCTCGAGACTTTGTCTATGTGGGTATGAATTTCCTCACAAACGGAGGGTTAGTCGGTGTCCCTCTTAACAAAATAGACAAGATGCTGTCCCTGTTATGCTGAAAGTAAAGACTGCATTGCCAGCTCGTCTTTTTCTCTTCCTGCAGCGGACCTGATTACCCTAGGCAGACTGCACATGCGTCCTCTCCAGTGTTTTTCGTTTTAGCTGGTTGGAAATCGCACAGGAACCCCTTGTTTGATCTGATTTCTCAGTGTCAGGATTTCCGCTAATATCTGAATTGTTGCACAAACCATACCAGTTTCTATCTGGAATCCCCATGACCCCCCCCCCCTTACCTGTTTGCAGACGCTTCAGACTCATGGTTGAGCACACATCTAGAGCCAGAGGGGTTCATGGTCTCCAGAAGAAGTTATATAAGTATTACACCATTAAAATTAGTTTTACAGCACATACAAGTAAACTACATTTTATGCTAAAATCACTCCTTAGCATTCTAATTTCTTTATCATTCTGTCGAATTTCACTATTCAGATCTTTTTGTAACTGTTCCAGCTAGGTTTATGTTTTATAGATTTCCAGTGATTTTAAACTTTGTTCATTTTGTTGTAAATATTGTTGGATGCTAGACCCTTGCCTTGTGTTCACTCTTTCTCTCAGTGTGAGTTTTAAAATGTTACCCTGTGAACACATCCGGAGAATCTACATCTCTTTTTGTAGTTCTTATATCTGTGTGTGTGTGTTTGTGTGTGTGTGTGATATTTTGATTTTTAATGTAGCTTTAACAATTTTTCAGTCATATCACTATGATGTCTGCTGTGTGGCAGTTTATTGGGATGTCTAGCACTGAGGCATCATGTCACAGGCACGTAGCATCATGTCCCACCCAGTCACATTATCCTGACACCAGGCCTACCATTCCTAACACTAACCTCTTAATGCTGAGCGCCTAGCGAGGCAGCTTAGTGTATCGTTTTTAAAAGTCTTTGATATGACTCGGCCAGGGTTCGAACCTGCGACCTCCTGCATCAGTGACGCTCGCTGTAACCACTAGGCCACCGGAACGGTCAGCTCTGATATCTCACTAGATCTTCAGTTCAATAGCTGTAAATTTAGTATCAGCTTGTCATAATCCTATTTTGATGTCTTTCAAATTAATATCGTCCAGACCCCTAATGTATTTTAGTATCAACACATTTCTACGCATATAAGCAAATGGATTGTCAGTTAATATGATGGAATCATGTAAATTTCAGACACAATTGTTAAAATTTAAGTCATAATTATTTGTCACAGTGTAATATCACTCTCTTCTTTGACATTTGTATAAATGTAAACTAGACTAAAACCACATAAAGATATTTCTGGCACTAGTTTACTTTAAGTGAAAATTTATGTTACACGCATACACTGACAATCCAAACTTGTCCATTTTCATCTTTTATGATGATATTTAGTCTGTTAATTGTTTGTTTGTTTTTTTTCAATTGCTTATATTGACCATTAACATATAAAGTTTCCATGGAAACATTTTCAACTGGGAGAGAGAGAAACAAATATTGGAATAATATTTGTGTAATTGATCTGAATGGGGAATATGTCTAACTTAGTGGGTTTCAAAAATCCACAAATTATGTCAGATTCAGTGTATATTTCTCTGACTAATGAATCCAAATAATTTGGCATTGTAGTTGGTTATGTATGCTCTGCAATTATTTCTCATGGTGATTTTAACTGTGGATCTGTGTTTCAAGCATTCTGTATTTATTCTTTCTTCATCATCAGTATAAACAGTGACACCTTCTTTAACTTGATTCCTGTACATCTGACAGGAATGAGAATTTTCTTTGACTCTGAGGTTTGATATCAATGTAAATCTGTTTTTAAGATTGCTTAAACATGTATAGAACAAATAATTTCTCTAGTTTTGTAGGTAATCGCCATTTTCTATTATTAAACAATAGAAAAAACATTGAATTTGAAGCTGTCATTTACTGTTTCATTCAACAGAGGCTATTTATTTATATTTATACCAACAACAACAAAAAACGTTTTCATTGGTTCAGTTTGGGGTGGGGTCCTGGGTGGCAGAGTGTTTAAGGTATTTGCCATTACAACTCAGTCACACATCTCACATGTGCCTGCATAATTTCGAGTCTGAACTGAAACAATGTAGGTATGTTAGAAAATTTGCCAGTTCTGCCTCCACCAAATATACTGGTGACCATGTTTAGGCTATCATGTGTTAAAAAATGGCTTTAAACCCTACAAACCAAACCAGTTTGGGGTATTGTATTTTTCTGGAGAGGTAGTTTTCAATTAAACATATCTTGTATGTTTTATCACTAAATTTGCAAAGCTAAAATGAAAATTTTAATTGTTAACATAAAATGAAAAATGGATAGACTAACAAATAGCGACTAACTTGCAGTGAAAGAAATTGATAAGGATGTTACAAAAAATAAATTTTCATTTCGCAGGCTTGTTTTGCATTGACTAAAGTGGAAAATAAACATTTTAATTAAATCTTGGAGATGAATGCATGAAGTGTGATATATATACCAGGCACTTTGCAATATTTCCATCAAACGCATAAATACCGGTAGTTTAGATGTGATGCCGATGTTAAGTCATCAAATATGTCATTATTAAAGCAGAAATGCTCCAAATACAAAACTGACAAATTGTTTAAGCAGTACTTGTAGATTGAAAAACAAAATACCATTGATGATAGCAATACCCTATTTGAATATCTGCATAATTGGAACCATTACAGAGTCAGACTGGACTTGCGTTCTGTGCTAAAGAAACAGATAATGTTCACAAAATTACCTTTCTATTTTACTATCATTTCTAAATCTAATACTGTTCTAAGTGAAATCCAAGACTGCGTTGATGAAGAAGTTTCACACAATATTATCAACATACACAAGAGAATCTGATCCTTGTAATCTCACATTATTGAATTTAGTAGATACAGAATTTCTTCTCATAAAGTCAATGAGGTCTTCCAGAGAGGTAATCTATAAGAACCAAAATATTCCTCACTGTGATCATTGGAGACGCAGATGACATAGGCTTGAATATCTTCATTTGTTCGATAGGAAAGTTCATAGTTAGCACATACCACAGGATTCCAAGAAGCTGTGTGAGAAATGTGAGTTAGATGGTAATGAAGTTCCCACGTATTAATTCTATCTCTTTGTTTTCTTCACAGTTAATGAAAATAAATTATTTCACAACTGACTTTCTCCTTGAAAATTTGTGTCGGGTAAGTCGATGAACAATGGGTAGTCTCCATACCTAGTTACAAGAGAATCTCGATATTTCTCATCTCCAGAGAAGTTGATGGAGGACACCACTTGCCCCTTTCAGATACTCTTCAAACATTTCTTATTGACTCTTTATCAAATATCTCTCATGTTGTTTCTGACAAGGATGATCAATTTGACATCTATGACAATGTTCTTTGGTCAGGCTGGTGATTCTTTGAAGCAGGTCAGTAGCAAAACAGAAGACAAGATGTTCTTCTGGTCGTCTGGACATGATTTTGTCTTCTTCTTCTTTTGGCAGAAAAACATCTTCATCGCCTATAACCATATGTTCTCCGTGATCCATCTTTCTAATAGTTTAGGATGGCTTCTCTCAAATTATTTATTTTGAAGACTGTTGTGAAATTCTTCTTAAAATATTACATTC